>BSQZ01000141.1:92500-130000 GCA_033239005.1 Lamellibrachia satsuma
CTATGTCTAATTTGCTCAAAAAAAGGGGGAATTTTATACCTTTATCGTGAAACCGTGACACTTAATGCCAAACCGTGAGTTTCACGGTTTATGCATGAGAGTTGACAGATATGACATTGCCATTTTAATGATTACGCAAGTCGATGAATCAGTCGGTTCACTGTTTTATTCAAGTCAAACATAATACAAACATAATACCAAAAAAAAACGCAAAAAAAATGCATGCACACATTAATAAGACTGCATACATATACATTTGTACATACATACATACATACATACATACATACATACATACATATTTGTATTTTATATGCATATATGCTTACATGCATACATCCATAAATACATACATGTATACATGCGTACGTACACACGTACATACATTCATATGTACATACGTGCATACAAACGTACATACGTACATACATACATACATCAATGCCACCTAATTCTGCTTAAGCAGTAATGCAATGAGCTCCAATACAAAAACTATTGCAAAATTCAGTCACAAAAATAATGACCATATTGGTAATCGGCGACCTGTAGTCGTGAGGTCCGATGTAGTTGTCTCGTGGTCGACCTATGTCGCTCACCGGTGGCACGTACTCGTGTGGTCCAACGTATCTGTCTTGTGGACGACCTCTGCCCCTCAGCGACGCCGCGTACTCGTTTTCTCCTGGCCAGCCATTCTGGTACCCCCACTCCTCATAACGCGGGGGTAGGTCGCCATTGGAGTACGGCATTGGTGCAGGGCCGTTTCCAATTCCACGATGAACGTTTCGAGGATTATTCTGGATGCTGCAGTATCTCACCGGACTGCCATCTCTACGCGGGTGTACTGGACTTGTTGGTTGGAGATCGTCGGCGTATCCTAGTGGCACACCGAAACCACGATCACCTTCCATGCGTCCTATGTCACGATGGCTTCTGCCGTCCACACCGCCAACCACCGAAGGCGGAGACTCGGGAGACACAAAACTGTTTTATCTTCGGCGGCCCCATGATCGATAACAGCGCGGGGATAATAAGCAACCCATGAAAGGCGCCCAGAGATATGACCAAGAACATCGTCTTGAAGAAGGTACGAAATATATAAGAGGCGGAGAAAGCTTACGCATACACCCCGAGGATTATCGACAGCGCCCCCTGCACTATGGGAAACACGATAGCGTGAAGGGCATTGTGCATGCGCTGATTACCAGTCTTGCCCTCTGACAACACGAAGGCGTAGGTTATATGTGCCGAGAAGTCAACACAGAAACCGATGCATACGATAATGTTTATCATTGAGATCGTGTCGAGGTTTACGCCCCACCACGTCATGTAACCTATGACCACTGTACAAATGGACACGATGCTGAAAGTCACCCACACACTGCATACCGGATGTGGTATGAGCAGCAGCGATACAACAAACATGGCGGCCGTCGCAATAAAGAGATTCTGTCGCGTGTTCGGCCAAACGGCGAGGTACTGGTCGTAGAATATGAACGCGGGATGAAACACCGTCACCGTTAGATTGTGGTGGTTATCGGCGATTTCTCGAGCAGCGGACATCATTTTGTCTTCGCGTATCGAAGTGTCCATATTTTTTAATACTCGAATAATCGTGAGTATTTCACTTTATCTGAGTCTGTTTTAATGTCCGTATTAAAACTGAGATGGCTGTACCTTAAAAAAAATCGTATAGTGTTGACGAGAAGTGTCCAGAGTATACGTTTCCGATGAACGTCGTGAAATCGCGAGTCCATGCTGATGTAACATCTTTGCCGTGGAAATACTCGGAGACTTCGAATTTAAGTATCAACTTTTCGATCATGTTTCGTTCGGTCTTTTCCCATAGTGGAAGCTCCTTGCCAACATTGACATTGATGACAGGTCCGTACTCACGGAAGTACCTAATGTCTTGTTCGTATTAGTCAGCAACGTAAGAACCATCGAATGCCAGTCAATCTAAGGTGATACCCTCCTTTACGTTCACACAACCCCATATAGCTAAATCTAAGTACGCCTTATAGACGTGTAGGAGAAATATCTTGAAGGGACGAGTTGACAGCAATCCTCCCCACGAGACACTCCTCTATACATCGGCTCGGTGAAGTCCAACATATCCCATTGCGAGGGCTCGGCTGGGATTGCCGGAGTGATCAAGACAGCCTTGGCGCTCCAACACCGTCAAATCCCGCCTGTCGTTCACTTCAGGCGCGGCAACGAGAAGATCAAATTTGACGAGAATGTGAAACCACTCTATACCCGATACAATGAAACCACCCTACCTGAGACCATGGAACAACTCGACCGGAGACAATGAAACCACTCTAGCTGAGACTGTGAAACCATTCTACCTGACACAGTGAAACCAATCTACCTGAGACAATGAAACCATTCTGCATTATCTAACCCATGAAGCCCTTTCAGTGGACTGAGGCGTGTGAGGTTTTGTTGCAGAAGCTGACACGGGAGATTGCAACCATGCCAGTGTTAACATTTTCCAATAATGTGGATATGTTCTGAAATAGATAATTCCGCCTTTGTGTCAGGTTCAGGATGGAACCGAACGACTCTTCTCCCTGGATTTGGACCATTTGACGCAGGCACAGCATTGGTACTTCTCCACGAGAATGGAGCTATTGGCCATTGCAATATTTACACATCAATATAAACATTACTTGCTTTGGTGGGAGTTCACTCTGAGAACCGACCATGGGTCATTGACGTGGCTATTCCCATTTAAAAACCATGTAGGTCAGTTTGGTAGGTGGCTGGAATAACTGTCACAGTACTCCATGGCAATATAACATAGACCACGGGTTAGGCATTCAGATGCAGACGGATTATGAAGAATCCCAGACGAACTGCCAGTACGCAACTGCTACAAGGCTAGCAAGGAGATCAGTTCCTTACCATGTGGTGGGTGTCCGTATTGTACAAAAGTACACGATCAGTGGAGCTTATTTGAAAAGGAGGCTGGCTATGTTTTCTGTTAGACATTTGAATTCCCCTGATAATTGTGAGGTGGCAATCATATAAATTCCAACTACATAAACCAATGCAGTTCACAAGAACTACAGGATTCTCAATGATAACATCCTGAACTACAACCATCGAATACCTGACTAGATGGGGAACTCGCGGCAGAAAACGAACTCCAGGGAAAAGGCAGCCGCATGTTATTGAACTGTGAAGTCTTGTTCTATCGCTGGGAGCAGGATATTGGTTATTCCACACTAAAGTTGATAGTGCCCCATGCGATGAGACAAGAAGATCTCCAAATGACCCAAGATAACTGTATTGGAAGTGACTGGGGCCAGAACAAAACCTGTGCACAGCTAAGGAAGCGCTTCTCTGTCTGTCCTTCTGTGCATTAAACTTATTGGTTGTTTGTGGAGACGTGTGCTGTATGTCACATAGAGAAGGTGGGGCGAACATTGCGAGCACCATTACTCCACTACGAGACGGGGGTCCTTGGAGACTGAACATTTAAGTATTTTATATTGTATTGTAAAATTGGGAGTAATAAATAACTGAAATAAGAAAATGCAAAATGTTAACATGTGATTCAAAATGATAGAACAGATACAGTTAATATTATATTGTATCATGATTTTATGATAAAAAACGATCAGACTGTGTGCCTTTAATATCCGCCAGAGTTTCTCTTACGCATGAGTTTTATCACGCATGACAAAACCAGTTGTTCCTTCTTGCAGGTGAGTATATGTTTCCAGAAAGTGGCAGCCGATATACTTGGCATAAAGCTGACCCGTCCAGATCTCGACAAGGAGCCACGCATTGTGAATGCGGAAATAGTCAACTACATTAGCAAGGAGAGCTCATCCCAGCCTTCTGTCCAGTAGCCGCGCAGCACCTTCTGTGTAATACAATGAGTGTGCATGCACATTGGCTCTTCTCGTGCACATATATAATGTATGTATGTTGATGCAAAGCTCACAGCTGTTCTGTATGGTTGCTCTCAGACGATCACCCAGTACAGCGAATACGTAGATAGATAGATAGATAGATAGATAGATAGGTAGATAGATAGATAGATAGATAGATAGATAGATAGATAGATAGACACAATGTGGTGTAGGGTTATTCTACCAAAAGAAGGTAGGGCAAAGCATTGGCTATGATAACTGTAATATTAGCCGTATTCAGGGTAATTAATGGAGTGACGTCCAGACCACAGTGTAATTTTGTATGCCAACAAATTTAAGCATTTAGTGAGTACTAATGTGTATTGTTTTGTTATTCCAGATCCAAAACTTGTCTTGCAATCAGATGATCTACCCATGTCCCAAACGAACCCACCAGTGAACCAGTGATTCAAGTTCATACCCACCCATCAGTAGTAACTCTTTAATTAATGACCTCGTTATCACAGTGAATGAATGCATGAAAGTATAAAAGTAATGCTTGGTATGCTCATGTAAAATTATTTATACATAGAGAATAAAACGAAACAGCATTTCAATGTTTGTTAATTAGATGTTTTCTTCTTTTGGGTGTGCACTTTGATAAGGCACAATACAGTAAATTGTAATCATCAGCATAACGGACATGGGTCATATAGTGCAAGAGAAAGTGTATCGATCTCACTGTAAACTTTTACTTTTTGAAACTGAATAACCAGGGAAATGTGCGTTATAGTGCTCATGAAGTTATTTTGGTTTCTGGTTATGTAGAAAGTGTGAATCATCGAAAGTCAATCGCTAGGGCACATTTAGGTAGCTGCAAATGTGTTTGTCATAATTTAATAACCTTTGTCAGCACGGGTGCCGAGTATGACAGCACGGGTTTTGAATATGTCAAACCGAGTGCTGAGAATGTCTGCATAGGTGCTGATTATAACACTGTTGATGGCCATTTTACCTACTGTGGTTTCATGGCTAATGCTGAGACTGATTGCCAGTTCGCCTCCTGCCCAATTAAGGCATCCTCCTATACATTGCATACCCTTATATCACTTGGGTTTGGTTTGTCTTCAACTTGGATAACAGTTCGTTGGACAAGGCTTCTTTTAGTAATGCAGTATAAACGGTGGCTTTGCAGAAATCAGAATTGCTTTTTAATTAAATGTTAAGTTATTTTTTTATTTAGTAAATGTTGTCTATAAACAAATGATAATTATGAGGAATAGGATTTAACTCTAGACAAACTCTGCAAAGCATATTTTACATTTACCTTCTTTTACAAGTATTCAGTTTATAAATGGTGATCTTAGTCATGGAGTAATTATCTTGATGCAGAATATGTGAAGTGGGAGTAATATCAGTGGGGCAAAATGTAGATTCCGCCTTCTGTTCACATGGTTTGTGTTACCTGGCATTTTGAAATTTGCAAACAGAAACTCTTACTATTTTTGTGTTAGTGTATGTAAAGTGTGTGTATGCTGTATATGTTGAAAACCGATGTATTGCATGAATAATTTATTGATTTCAACAATTCCCACCCTGTAGCAGTGTATCTGGATTGACACGTGCTTAACAGTAAACTCTGAATCCAGTCTCCACTATACCGAATTTGAAGAGTTCTGCATTGTTGTGTCACCTATTGGCTTCTGCCCAGAATATAGCAGGAACGGATATGCAAGGAATCTCTGTCATTTCCCTCACTTTGTTTTCATCACAAATTATTAATATGGATATCACCAAATCAAGCCATCCTTTAATGGTCGAAAATGTTTGAATTTGTTATTATTATTGACCTTATTATTAATTAAAATACGGTGTCCTGACAGTTTATTACATGAATTTATTTCCATGTCTGTGATAATTGATTCTACTCATGAAATTCAAGACCGAGTATTCGTTTGTATATTTGTTGTCTGATGTAAATATGTGTATATAATTTTATAGTTCTTTTAGAGGCATTCCATATTTCATATATCACAGAGTATTGCATATAATAAATGTTATGTAAAATGAAAACAGATAATTGTGATAAGTAATTCTGTTAACGGGCAAATGCCACAAAAGTACAAATGCTGGTAGAGTTGGTTAACTAATATCATCTTGGACCGCATCAGGATTCCTTCAGATTAGTTTATCGATTAGTATTACAATGACAAAACTTTTATTCCGAATTATCTCATGAAATTACATATTACATTATAGTCCAAGAGCCATGGTTCATTTACTTGCTTGAAATGACCAAGTGTCTGATTGGCATTTGTTAACTGGCTTACCATAGGGACATTCAAAACACCAAGTCCTAAGGTACACAGTGGGAGAATGAAGTGCTAGGTGTTGGTAAATAGTTTTGGAATGAGACCCAATCTCCAAGGCCAAATACCAACATAATTTTCTCCATGTACAATTACAGCCATATTTGGTAAAAACTGAAAGTATTTGAAGAGGACTATTCATGTGTACAGTAACATACACGTGTATCTAGTTGTTGCAGTTCTCTTCAACCCTGTAGTCTGGGGTGAGGCTGGCACCGGTCGTCGATTTTTTTTCTCCCTTCTTCATTGTCATTAATCCCGTTTCACTGCCGTCTCCACAAACCGTCTCCACTTCCATGTCCAGTTTACAGCAGGACATATCCATAGATGTATCACTTGGTTTTAATCGTAACATAAAACAGACCAGGAACCAGTGGCAAATTTGACATCCATTTAATAAGTTTGTCGACAAAGGTTTGACTATTTCTAAAACACTCTGATCCTTGGTGGTCACCACCTCTGTTTGTAATCTTCACCAGAGGTGAGCTAATAACATATCTCGTAGAATGCACTACATATATTATAACGTGTTGACGGTACAAATATGTTTTATTGAACGGCACTATAATTTGATCGTTATCTGTTTGTGGATACGGAATATCAGAATGCAACGACGTAACGTTGGGCGCGGTGGTAGAACTTCGGACTTGTTCAAAACCACCTGCTGCCGTTTTAAAATCTGGGTAATTTCGTTCGCCCCAATTTGCCCGTGTCTTTCGGAAGAGACACTAAAAGCCGTTGGTCCTTTCTACCAGGTGTCAATACCAGTGGAAGTAAAATATCTCAGACAGGGGGTAAAGGTCTAAACTGGCGTGGAGTCAAAGAGTGGTGGTCTCTATCGCTAACCCACCGACTCCCGGCCAGGCGCGTGAGAGGCGCCGAGCAGTGTGGACAGTGGACACACGCCGCAGGACTTACAACACTCTTAAGGAGCCCAATGCAGTTCTTGACAGGACGAAGAAGGAACATGATCAATATTCGGGGCGAAATATTCAAATTAAACATGATTGCGGTTCATTAAACACATGTGGGGGTCAATATAGCTTATACTATATAGCACTATTCTACGATAAAAGCGATCCCACGTACAAGCCAACAAGAAACGCGCGAACTACGGCGTAAACTTGAGTGAGCTGATGGGTGGCGCCCCCAACTGATTAACGCGGTAGACAAATACGACGCCGTTCTTGCCGAACGAATACTTGGGAACAATGGTCCTTTCTTCCCGAGTCCACGCGCCTTGTTCGACCAACTGCTGCATGAACGGCTCGAGTCGGTCAACGTACTCGGCGACGTAGCTGAGGTACTCCTCCCGCATGACGATGCACACGCAGCCTCCTGCAAGTAGGCATGGGGTAACAGTAATATGTAATAGTAGCGATTACAATTGTTCAAGTAATAGTAATTAGTAATAGCAATAGAAAGCAAAGTAATAGTAATTGAACTATTACTTTACTATTACAACTAAACACTTTAATCACACAAAAAATCAATTTCAATGAAAATAATCAGACTAAAAATTGCTGTATTTTCACATAATGGGACTTGTGATGACGCCATTGTGCAAGTGGTATGTCATTTAAAACACATGGAAAACGGTTAGTGCGTGTATGTTCCAAATATTAAGTTATTTGATAGGTTAGTTATTCCATGGGGTCGACCACTGCCTCTGTGTAGTATGTCAGGTGGCAACGTTGCCTAGGCGTTGAGATGCATTGTTTAGAGGCGTCTAGACGATAGTATTATAATTGTAGGGTGAACAATATTTTTTGTAGAATTGAATTATGGCATCAGTAAAGTATGTAGTGGCGCGCGTAGACATGGTGAAAAATGTATGTATATGCATAACAGGTGGGTGGGGGTGGGGGGTTCTCAAAACGAACATATTTGTTTTGGGGTGGCTGTGTAAACCCTCCTCCCAAAAAGAAGCGTGACGAGGGGGTGGAGTCTCAAAAACGTAAATAATAGAGTGACGTACTTTATGGATAGTCCCATACTAATTCACCAAGGTAGACCTATATGAATCATAAAACCAACGGATTCCATGGAATGGTTAGGACCGCGACTGCGTTTTTCATGAGGGATGTGACCGGATATGGAAGTTGGTCGTAAACATGGTTGGAGAAAATTAGTCTCAAAAATAGGTGGGAAGCGGTTGACTGTCAACATTTGTGGGAGGTTAGTCCCCCAAAAACAGGTGGGAGATGGGAGGTTGAGACCCCTGCCATACCCTCTCTCTCATATAATGTTACAGCTAGCATATTTTATTATAAGCGAACCGAAATTACTGGCAAATTAGCCTGGAATATGAATTTACTATAGCACTGTGTTCTACCTTGTCCCAACAAGGTTCTGGTCAGCTTCTATTATATGATAGGTTAGATAGGTGAACACATTATCCTGATCCTGTTATTTGAGTGACGGTGTATATTTCGAACACTGGTATGGTATACTAACATTGGTATGGTATTCTAACACTTTTATGGTATACTAACATTTTATGGTATACTAACACTGGTATGGTATACTAACACTGTTATGGTATACTAGCACTGGTATGGTATACTGACACTTTTATGGTATACTAACACTGGTATGGTATACTAACACTGTTATGGTATACTAGCACTGGTATGGTATACTGACACTTTTATGGTATATTAACACTGATATGGTAGGCTAACACTTGTATGGTATACTAATACTAGTATGGTATACTAACACTGGTATGATATTCTAACACTTTTATGCTGCACTAAAATGTTATGGTATACTAACACTGTTATGGTATAATAGCACTGGTATGGTATACTAACACTTTTATGGTATACTAACACTGATATGGTAGGCTAACACTTGTATGGTATACTAACACTAGTATGATATAATAACACTGATATGGTAGGTTAACAGTTGTATGGTAAACTAACACTAGTATGGTACAATAACACTGGTATGGTATATTAACACTGATATGGTACACTAACACTGATATGGTACACTAACACTGGTATGGTACACTAACACTGGTATGGTATACTAGCACTGGTAAGGTATACTAACACTGCTATGGTATACTACCGGACACGATGTTGATTTTGCCATTAATGTTCAGGGCATAATATCCACATTGGGTTTACCTGGTTTAACGGCGCGAACCATTTCAGCGAGATCGACAGTCGGAATGTGCCCTTCGCCCATGCCGCCGGAGACAACCAGCACATCGTAGATGTCTGCAATGAATAAACATTCACATGTATATATTTCCTAGGTCTCAGGTCCTGGAGACCGGTGCTTAAAGCCGATGTCCTGCGCTCGTGCGGGTGGTAACTAACATTCCCTGGATACAGCATACATAAATACCAACCCTGAGTGGAGCTCACCTTTAACACTAAGACTGGTAACAGAAATCCGTAAGACCCGCAAATAAACTTGCGCCGTTTGAACTATTCCGTTACTTGCTTACCAGTTGGCAAATACGGGCTGTATTTCATAATTTAAAAACCCGTACACCATAAGCAGTGTCTAATTCACTCCTAAGTGCGTCAACTTTGCGAACATCCATATGAGTTATGGGTAAACCGTAAGATCTAGCCAGTATTGCAGGTTGTTCCCTGGTTCAGTGTTTGAAGTGAGGGGGATTTAGGGGGGCCCGAAGGACCCCCATTAGAAAGAAAAATGTAAGCTTGGGGGTCCCACATTTTATCAAACCTTTTCATAAAGATAGGCAATAATAGCCATTACAGTGCCTGAAAAGAAGATTTTTAAGAAGACGGGGGGTTTGGTTGACCAATATTTTTGGGGACTCCCCAAGAGTCAGTGGTCATTTCGAACCCTGCCCTGGTGACATATTGACGAACATCTTATGTTTCCGCAATGAATGCACTGTAATCAAGGGTTATTCACTGAATGTAGTTGATCCTCTAAATGTTACAGTGTGAAGGTGTTTAAAGAAAAAATAGAGATATCGCATAGATGAAAGAGTTTTTAGGCTAAATAACTATATAAGCTGCACCCATGTCTCAGGTGTTTATACATTCGGCCAAGTAACCACCACACTGACCACTTTTGACATTGGTCATGTTTAGATAGCCGTAGATACACTTTGTGTATATATTCTTGGCGGACGCCACATCCAACATGGCTTCAGACGGTTCCAGGGCATCCATCCTTGTGAATCCTCTCTCTCGCAACTGCAATAACAATAACGTCCAAGTCCGATCAAACTGTACGACCTACAATACAGGCTGCAGCCAACTTGATGTCAGTAGACACAATTTCACATTATAAGTACCCAGTCAGAAGAGTTATAGAATATCTATTGGTCATACTTTACTGGTTTCAGGTTGGACAATGTTTTCATTTGTTCCACGTTCCCGATTTTGTATAGGGCCTATGTAATTTTGTTTTAAATTTTACGGTAAACTCGAACTGTTTGTTACAGACGAGGTCGTTCTAGGCACGTGTTATTTATATGATTTCAAGTTCGGACAGCATGTCTTACGCCACGCTTGGTGGTTCACGCATGCACGCACGCACGCACGTACGTACGCACCTTCTCTCCGACTAGTCCCGTTCCGGCAGCCACGTCAATGATGTAAGTGTCGTTTTTCCTGTCGCCGAAGTAACGTTCAACGACCCGGGCCGCTATATCGGGGCCGTTGTAGCGACCGGGACACAGCAGCTAAACCAACGTATCTCGGGTAAAAAATATATGTAGGATGCTGACATCACATAAAATGAATCAAATCAGTCGATTATCACACACGCCTTACACTACAGTCACCCATTCAAGATAAGTTCAAATTGCGCTCCTGACATCAAACAACCCAACTAATAGCATTATATTCTGATCGTTTTATAGCGTAACATCATGTTACAGCTGTTCGATATATATATATATATATATATATATATATATATATATATATATATATATATATATATATATATATATATATATATATATATATATATATATATATATATATATATATATGTATATATATATATATATATATATACATATATATATACATATATATATATATATATATATATATCTATATATATATATATATATATATATATATATATATATATATATATATATATATATATCTATATATATATATATATATATAAAGACAAGTTACACAGCACAGGTAACTTGTACGGAATATCGCGGTGTGAATGCTTGTTGAAGAGGTTCCACTTGGCAACCGCGCAGACCATAACCGGAGATTTCGTCGTTCGTCGCCATAGCCATAGGACGCAACGTGCCTATGAATATATGTAGGATGAATATATGAATATATATATATATATATATATATATATATATATATACATATATATATATATATATATATATATAATTATGAATATGATATTCCGCACAAGTTACCTGTGCTGTGTAACTTGATTATTGTGATATTAACTTGATTACCTATTATGTTGCACAGTATACAGTGCTTCACTAATGCGTTATTAATGGCGATTATTTTCAGTTAAAAGCTAACACTAAAGACAAAGTCAACATTATCTAGTATTTTCAGTATTATTAGCATTCTGTTTTATCTTTTAATAATAAAGTAATCACCAATACTTGTTCTTATTTCGAGGGTAACAATTGAAGTTACTTGCGCTGTGTAACTTGATTATTGTGAATATTTTGATTACATATGTTGTCCAGTATACAGTGTATCACTAATGTATTATTAATGGTGATTATTATTTCGGTTAAAAGCTAACACTAAAAACAAAGCCAGCATTACCTAGTATTTTCAGTATAAATATATATATATATATATATATATATATATATATATATATATATATATATATATATATATATATATATATATATATATATATATATATATACATAATGTATAGATGTAACATGATGTTACGCAATAAAACGATCAGAATGTAATGATATTAGTTGGGTTGTTTGACGTCAGGCACGAACTTTTAACTTATCTTGAATGGGTGACTGTAAGGAGTCACACACTATTGCCACAAATGCAGCACACGCATTGTACATACAACACAGGGTACACGTATTGTTAGCAGTTGTGCCATCTTTTGGTTGAATTCACATACTTAAAATCTAAAGAAAGTGTTAATGTGCTATTAACTTTACAAAATAATTAGCGAAGGCAAGAAATTCGTCAGTAGTTTCCTTCCGTCTTTTTTCGTTCGTTGAAGCCGTGCGTCTTACAAGTTATGAAAACAAGGTAACTTCACTTTCATTTTATTTCCAAATACAACGTAGCGGAAACCGATACTATGATATAACTCGCTGTGTCTACGGGAGATCTACATACCTGTTCATAAGTTCCATCCTGGACCCATTTATTGTAATACTCTACGACGTCTTTTAGCTCTTTCCCCACATCGTGTGCTCCGTAATTCTGTTTATAAGCATCGATATCCTCTGGCTTGACATGATCAATGCCAAGAAGTTTGGTTGTGGACATTTTTCTGCAATATATTGCTCTACATATTCATTTTTCATCACACCAGATTCAGCCGTAGTGGGAGTTGACATGAATGTTGATGGTGTTAATTTTCTCTCTCATACCTTCGAATTTAGTTCCACTATCTCATCCCACAATATTTGTGGAGTGTAATGTTTTCAGGGTTCACAACAAAGCTACAAGAGTTGCAAATGAGAATATATATAGACTGAATAAGAAGCAGGGGCAATACATGTATAGACAAGAAGCAGGGGTAAGGCAGGTATAGACAATGAAAGGTATAACACTATTGACGCAGTTTCAGTTGTTTCCTTTTTCCAAATGCCATCATGAATGTTCAGCTTAGTGTTGTGATCTATTAAGGTAGCCGATTACCCTGAAGTAACTTTAAAACGTTAAACATTAAACGATGTTTGAAATCTATTATACCCCAAAAGCCCAAAAACCCCAAAAGAAGTTGGGGATCCTGTGCAAATATTTGACATAGTAACAGCTGCGTCACCTGCAAAATTAGCAAAATACTGTAATCTGATCCTAATCAGTCATCTCACGAGATTTATTTACTATTCAAATATAAAACTTGCAAGAATATTGCAATTTGATATGTTCATATTATATGAAGCATAATATCAAACTCAACTCCGCCATGGACGGTCCCAAGCCCGGCTGAGAAAGGAGGAGGGTTGGGCGTGGGGCTAGCACCCCCACCCTGTAAAGAAACCCAACGCTACAGAAACATTCACAACAATTAAAACTACGACGTCTGTCCTGGAAGAGGTAGGGCCTGGTTTACCAGGGCGCATGAAGTGTTGCGGTCAAAGCCGAAAGGAAGCCACAATGCCGACTACTCTTCTTTCGACCAGGAAAAATTTAAACATCGGCACATGGAATGTGCGAACAATGTACGAGGCGGGGAAAACTGCCCAAGTGGCAGCAGAAATGCGGAGATTCAACCTCGCTCTACTCGGGCTCTGCGAAACCCGATGGACCCAGTCAGGACGACTGCGACTAACAACAGGAGAGCTTATGCTATACTCCGGACACGAGGAAGATGATGCCCCTCACTCAGAGGGGGTTGCCCTCTTATTGGGGAAGGAGGCACAGAGAGCACTTATTGGCTGGGAAGCCAGAGGACCGAGGTGCTTAACAGCATCCTTTAGAACAAAGAACAAAAAGATTAAAATGAACATAGTGCAGTGCTACGCCCCAACCAACGACAAGACTGACGAAACCAAAGATGAATTCTACAACCAACTGCTTGATATCATGAGCAATTTAGGGGATAAAAACATCAACCTGATTATGGGAGATTTCAATGCTAAGATTGGATCGGACAACCAAGGATATGAAAATGTGATGGGAGTTCATGGGCTGGGTGTGATGAATGACAATGGGGAGCGGTTTGTGAATGCTTGTGCAATAAACAACATTGTGATTGGGGGAGTGTGTTCACACACAAAAGAATACATAAGGCGACATGGGTATCTCCTGACCAAGTCACTGAAAATCAGATAGACCACATCGGCATAAACAAAATGTTTAGAAGATCACTACAAGACGTGCGTGTGAAGAGAGGTGCTGACGTTGCGTCTGATCACCACCTAGTAACAGCCAGGCTAAAACTCAAGCTAAGAAGAAATGGAGTAGAACAAGAAAGACAAAAGGCAAGATATAATGTGGATTTCCTGAAGGACCCAAGCACAGCAAAAGAATATAAAGTTGCATTAGCTAATAGATTCAAAGTCCTGCAAGAACTGTATGATGAAGATGAGGGAGTAGACATCAACAGCCAATGGAGTCACATCAAAGATGCAGTAAACAACACATGCGAAGAGGTAATTGGAAGAAGGAAACCCCAACAGAAAGACTGGATTTCAGTAGAAACTATGAGGAAAATACAGACCAGAAGAGACAAGAAGGAAGCAGTCAACAGCAGCCGCACAAGGGCGGCAAAGGTAACAGCTCAGAAAGAGCACACTGCAGCAAATAGAGAGGTGAAGAAAAGTGTCAAAACAGACAAAAGGAACTTCGTGGAGGGACTTGCACAAGAAGCAGAAAAGGCAGCAGCTAGCAGGAACATGAAGCAACTTTACGATACAACAAGGAAGTTAGCTGGAAAGTTTAAGAAATCAGAGCGGCCAATCAGAGACAAAAATGGGATCGCCCTGATGGGGGCAGACAAACAGCTTAACAGATGGGCAGAGCATTTTGAAGAGCTGCTCAACAGACCAGTACCGCAGAATCAACCAGACATCCAACCAGCTGAGACAGATCTCCCAATAGACTGTAATAAACCCACTAGAGAAGAGATAAAAAGGCAATCGCACATATGAAAATGGGAAAATAGCAGGCCCTGATGGTATCCCCGCAGAAGCACTAAAGGCAGATATAAATACTTCAGTAGAAATGCTGTACAGTCTTTTTGAGGAGATCTGGGAAAAGAAGAAATTCCAGCAGAATGGAAGGAAGGTTACCTTATCAAGATTCCCAAGAAAGGAGACCTGAGCCGCTGTGATAACTACAGAGGAATCACGTTGTTGTCAGTACCTGGGAAGATTCTAAACAGGATAATCCTAGAGAGAATGAAAGGCAAAGTGGACCAAACTCTGCGTGAACAGCAAGCAGGCTTCAGGCAGGACAGATCGTGTACTGACCAGATTGCAACACTGCGAATCATAGTGGAACAATCCATCGAATGGAACTCATCCCTATACATCAACTTTGTTGATTACGAGAAAGCCTTTGACAGTGTGGACAGGGAGACACTCTGGAAAGTGCTAAGACACTATGGGGTGCCCAAGAAACTAGTAAACATGATCAAAAACTCCTATGAAGGAATGTCATGCAGAGTTATTCATGAAGGTCAACTTACAAAGAACTTTGAGGTTAGGACGGGGTGAGACAGGGATGCTTACTGTCACCATTCCTCTTCATTCTAGTCATAGACTGGGTCATGAAAACAGCAACCAAGGAGAAACGAAATGGAATCCAGTGGACGATGCTGACCCAACTTGATGACCTGGACTTTGCGGATGACCTTGCACTCCTGTCTCACAGCCATAGGCAGATGCAAGACAAAACAACAGAACTGGCATTGATTTCAGGGCGGGTTGGGTTGAAAATCAACAAAAGGAAAACAAAGATCCTGAGAACAAATGCTACTTGCGAAACACCAATCATGCTTGAGGGAGAGACACTGGATGAGGTCAAAGACTTCAGATATCTAGGCAGCATAGTGGATACGCATGGAGGGACAGAGGCTGACATAAAGAAAAGGATCAGCAAAGCAAGGGTAGCTTTCCACCTGTTGAGAAAGGTGTGGAAGTCAAAAGTAATTGGAGAAACCACAAAAATACGCTTGTTTAACACAAATGTAAAGTCCGTGTTGCTGTACGGAGCAGAAACATGGCGAATAAACAAGACCACACTGAAAAGGATCCAGACATTTGTCAACCATTGCCTGAGAAGAATTCTCCGAATACACTGGATGGACAGGGTGAGCAACAAAGACCTCTGGGATAGAACACACCAAGCCCAAATAGAGATAGAGATCCTCAAGAGGAGATGGGGATGGCTTGGCCACACCTTGAGAAAGCCAACCACAAACATAACGAGACAGGTCCTGACATGGAACCCCCAAGGCAAGAGAAAGAGGGGGAGACCAAAAAACACCTGGCGGCGTGACCTTGAGGCAGACATCAAACAAACAGGGAAGGGCTGGCAACAACTGGAGAGGATTGCCCAAGACAGGAGGCGCTGGAGAAATGTTGTGGATGGCCTATGCTCCAGGAGGAGTTAAGGGCCTAAGTAAGTAAGTAATAATATCAAACTCGCATCAAACAATTTGTTTTAAACCACATTTTAGCAAAATGTTGACAATATTCATTAGTTTACCAATTTCATTAAACTTGACCAAGATGTTCGTGTATTATTTATCTCCATAAAAAGCTAAAAAAAACCTTGGTGTTCCAGTGCATAATGTTGAAATATCTGACATAGTAACAGCTAAGTCTGCAACAGAATAAGCACAACCGTTATCAAAAGCCAAATTTTACCCACAAGGAATAATGTCATTTCAGTAAAAATTGGTCGAAATGTTACTTTATTATTCATCTCTATGTACATAGAAAAACAGTAATGAAGTGCCTGGCAAAATTTCAGGGTTTGCTATCTACGTTCCGAACAAAGTTTTCTGTAACGAATTTACAACATACATTGTCCACCGGGTGGCTCCACAGATAGTGCGTTAAATTTCTTATTGATGTTCTTTTGGAAAAAAACGTATGATTTGTGTTTATTAATGGCATAAAGGACGTTTCAATCGACATTATGAATTTTGTGTCGATTCAATGTTACGACTACGACGCGCGGACCGATGCGCAGTTAGCTAGATTTAAATTTTGTTGTATTCTTTCTAGCTTGTCTATGTCCTTTTTATGATACGGGCTCCATGCTTGAATACAATATTCCAAATGTGGTTTAACTATTGCTTTGTACAGGGGTATAATTAGATGTTTCTCCTTATACGTGATAGTTCTCCTAATTAGCCTTAGAATTTTTTTTCTTTTCGAAGCAGCAATCCCACATTGCTCTGCAAATTTAATGTCGGCACTAAACACTTTTCTTGTGTGGTTCTACCAAGTCCAGCATCCCCTATTTTATATCCTTCGTCTATGTTGCCATGTCCTATGTGTATACATTTTAACTTCCAAAAATTGAATAACATTTGCCATTTTTATGATCATTAAAATAATTTATCTAGATCATCCTGTAAACTGTGTTTATCTGTATCATTGGTTACCTTTCTGAATACTTTTGTGTCATCTGCAAATTTGAGTACTTTGCTAGATATGTCATCTTCCAGATCATTTATATATATTAAAACAGTATAGGGTCTAATATTGATCCCTGTGGTACCTCACTCAAAACCGATTTCCTGTTTGAAATCTCACCATCTACTATTACTCTCTGTCTTCTGTGTGTAAGCCTCTTTTCTATCCAGTTGATTACATCATTACCCATACCATGGGCTGTTAGATTAAGTAACAATCTTTGATGTGCCACTTTAGCGAAAGCTTTCTGAAAATCTAAGTAGACAACATCCACTGGTGACCCTTCATCTACCCACTTTGTTATTTTTTTTAAAAAAACGTAAGAAATTAGTTAGACATGACCTTGCTTTTTGGAGCCCATGTTGATATGAATTTATTAATTTATGTTTTACAAGGAATTCAACCATGTTGTCTCTAATTAATGTTTCGAGTAATTTACATACAACTGAAGTTAAACCCACTGGTCTGTAATTTTCTGGCTTCTTCCTCAATCCATTCTTAAATAGCGGAGCAATGTTTGCTTCTTTCCATTCTGAAGGAATATTCCTTCTTCTAGTGACAAGTTAAACAATTTTGCAAGTGGTATACTAATTTGCTCAACAATTTCCTTAAGTAGTTTTGGTGGTATCCCATCAACTCCAGGTGATTTATTATCTTTCATCTTTTTAATTTTCTTTGCTATCATTTCAGGAGTTACAAATAACTGCCCTAAACGTTCTGATGTATTGGCCTCAAATTTAGTAAATGGAACTTGAAGTGAGCTGATATCTTCTGTGGTAAAAACTGAGCTGAAATACTCATTCAGGATCTCTGCCATTTGAAACCCGTCTGAAATTATGCTTCCCCTGTTGTTTGCCAGTGGTCCTACCTTATCTCGGAATTTCTGTTTACTCCTTACATAAGAATAAAAACTTTTGCTGTAATTTTTTATATTACCAGCCAATTTTTGTCAAAGTTTCTTTTAGATTTTCTAATTTCAGTTGTAGCTAGGTTAAGTACCTATTTGTAATTTGCATAGTCTTCGTCCTTTCTGGTACGCCTATAAACCCTCCACATAGTTTGCTCAAGAACCGTCGAATTCTGCAAGACCCGTCAAGTTCTGCAAGAACCGCCGAGTTCCGCAAGATCCGTCGAGTTCTGTAAGAACCGTCGAGTTCTACCGAGTTCTGCAAGAACCGTTAAGTCTGGTTACCACTGAAAATGGCGTTGTAGGATGTGCAGTGATGTAATGCCTGCTGGGTGTCACTGGGTGTCAGTGCCAGTGGGTGACATAGAAGTAGCTAGTTCTAGCTACTAGCTAGACACTACTAAACAACAACTGACATTAGTATTTCAGTAGTAAACATTATACAATGTTTATATATTATTATTTTTTTAATAAAACAATAAGTCTGTTTTACAGTTTATTTGTGTTTCGTCTTTCTGAAACTTGCGGGCCGGGCCAGGCCTGGGCCAAACATTCACGGTCTGGGTTCGGCCTGGGTCGGGCCTCGGCCTAAATTCTAGTTTGCGGGCCTGGACCGGGCCGGGCTTGACATTTTTTTGCGGGAGAGGGCCGGGCCTGGACTCTAACTGCTAATTGCGGGCCGTGCTTGGGCTCAAATTATAGGCCCACGCTGGACACTAGTGTCTACGCATCGACCTTCCGCTGTCTCAAATAAATTACTCGTAGGAACAATTACACCGAAACGTCAGATCGGCTGCCGCGCATAATGGTTGTTCTTATCGCACAAGCGTAGCATACATTCACCAAATAAATCAGACCAATTACGCAACAATTTTTTACTAATAATTGATGTTACGAACAGCTGTTAAACTGCCATGATAAGATAAAGTAACTCAATACTAGTACAGTCTGACAGCATTTACCGTCTCCCGACCAAAATGCCACTTTTGATGCCCATATGCAGAGCGACCCATATAGCAACACGCCTGACCCGTCACTGATACATAGGCCTACGTTTTATAACAGTTGTCAAGACAACAAATAAACATTGGGTGGGTCTTGCGAAGTGCGTTCAAACAAGTCACGATTCAAATTTACCAAAATGCGGGAAACATGGCCGTCATCAAGACGTCTTTGTTTGTCGACGTTTGAACATAATCCGGTTGTTCTATTGTAACGTTGATGAATCTTCACAAAACTAGACAAGTAATCGCTAATCCGGTTGTTCTATTGTAACGTTGATGAGTCTTCACAAAACCAGACAAGTAATCGCTAATCCGGTTGGCCTATTGTAACATTGATGAGTCTTCACAAAACCACACAAGTAATCGCTAATCCGGTTGTTCTATTGTAACGTTGATGAATCTTCACAAAACTAGGCAAGTAATCGCTAATCCGGTTGTTCTATTGTAACGTTGATGAGACTTCACAAAACAAGACAAGTAATCGCTAATCCGGTTGTTCTATTGTAACGTTGACGAGACTTCACAAAACCAGACAAGTAATCGCTAATCCGGTTGTTCTATTGTAACGTTGATGAGTCTTCACAAAACCACATAAGTAATCGCTTGTTTCTGCACCAAACTTCCACCACACGGATAGTAATTGTATGTCCGTGTCTGTGTAGTCGCTGTTAACTACCATCTATGTGGGATTGGTCACCTCCCGCTGCGTGGGATAGGTCACCTCCCGCTGTGTGGGATAGGTCACCTCCCGCTGTGTGGGATAGGTCACCTCCCGCTGTGTGGGATAGGTCACCTCCCACTGTATGGGATAGGTCACCTCCCGCTGTGTGGGATAGGTCACCTCCCACTGTATGGGATAGGTCACCTCCCGCTGTGTGGGATAGGTCACCTCTCACTGTGTGGCAGATACTTATCAAACGTATTGGAGTTGTTTGAATAACTTGTTTCGTTGACGTCAAACTACGACCGATTAGTCAGCTAAAGTGAGTAGTACGACCCCCTCAAACTAGTTATCGGTCAATCGTCTGACGACAGTGTTGCTAACCTGAACTTGTGGTTGGTGATGCAGCTAACTCGATAATAATTGGTTATCCCTATAACGCCTTGAACCAGATTTCGTTTTATTACCTTTTAAAATTGTGAACAGTCTCAAGTTTTTCTTAGGTGTGCATGTTGTGGCACTAAATGTATGCTTTTGGATTGGTGTGTAAATTACAAAGGAATGTATGTGCAACATATATTAATTAGAGGACGTATATACCAGCAACTCAACATGTTAGTGCATTCGAGAAAACAGTTTTTCTTAAACAGTCAGCCGTGTACAGAACACTAAAGCAGATGCGGGTTGAGCAGTTAATACTGTCAGGGAGTTTACCAGTAATAGGAAGAAGGGGTCACATATATCGAAATTGCCAGGGGATGGCAATTAACATGCTAGTACAGAAGCTGTGTATGGAAGAAGAAGTTGGATCTGTGGATTTGTGGGGAAGTTTTGTTGGAAGGGCTGATATGTACATGAAGGACGGGCTTCATCTAAGTGGAAAGGGGGCAGCAGTATTTGCGGATGGACTCACAGCAGCAGTAGACAGTGGCATTTATAACAGATCAAATATTGTTGGTAGTAAACATTGTTTAAACTAGAAGCACAGGGGGTTACTTAGAGATGCCTCAAGCTGGACAAGAGGCCACTAGTACAGACAAACCAATAAAAAATGTCCTAAAAACAGGTCTGATGCAGGTTATAAATACGTGTGTTTATATGCTAGGAATATAGTAATTAATAAAAACGAATTAAACATTATGGTAGAAGATATTGACCCTCACATAATTCGTATTACCGAATCATGGGCCAACACAGACATAACAGATGCTGAATTAGGATTGACAGGATACGTAATGTTTAGGAGAGATCGAATAGGAAGAAGATGAGGGGAAGTTATTTTATTATATGTTAAAGAATTTATTCAGGCTTATGAAATAATATTAGAAATGGAAGCAGATTGCGGTAAAGCTGTTTGGTGCAAAATAATTTCAGGAAATTCAAAATTAACTATTGGGTTAGTTTACCGAAGTCCAAACATAAACGAAGAGGACAAAACAAAAATTCAAAATGCCATAAAGGAAGTTAGTAAAGGGGAATGTATCATAATGGGAGATTTTAACCATGGACACATACAATGGAAATCTCTAGAGAGTACACGGGGTGAGGACCAACAATTTCTATTTTTAATTCAGGATAGCTTCCTTACTCGGCACGTGCTAGAAACTACCAGGGGAGATAATGTATTATATATAGTTTTGTCATCACAAAAAGAAATAGCAGACAATGTAAAAATACATGAACCATTGGGTAACAGTGACCACAATCAAATACGTTTTGATATCAATGTAAAATCATAAAGTAAAAATAAAAAACGCATAGGAGAAACTTCCACAAAGTTAACTATAAAGATATGAGAAAATACTTAGCAAGCTAGATTGGAATAACATTCTGATGAATAAGACCGCTATTGAATGTTGGAATATTCTAAAATATGAAACTGAGAGTATCCTCGATAAATTAGTTCCATTGAAAAAAACAAGGAAAACGGCCTAGAAAGAAACACTTGAAGAAGCTAGTAGAAAATTATTATTTGGCGTACCATAAAGGGTGAAGACTATGCAAATTACAAAGAGTCACTTAACCTAGCTACAACGGAATGTAGAAAATCTAAAAGAACCTTTAAAAAAAAATTGGCAGATAATATAAAAAATTACAGCAAGAGTTTCTATGTTTATGTAAGGAGTAAACAGATAGTTCGAGATAAGGTCGGACCACTGGAAAACAACAGTGGAAACATAATTTCAGACGGGTTTCAAATGGCAAATGTCCTGAATGAGTATTTCAGCTCAGTTATTACCACATAAGATATCAGCTCACATCCAGTTCCATTTATTAAATTTGAGGCAGTAAGTCAGAACATTTGTCACTAGAAGAAAGAATAATTCCTTCAGAATGGAAAAAAGCAAACATTACGGTGCTAGTTAGGAAGGGAGCGAGGAATAAGCCAGACAATTACAGACCAGTGAGTTTAACATCAGTTGCATGTAAATTACTCGAAATATTAATTAGAGATTTTTGAAGAAATTACAAAGTGGGTAGATGACGGGTCACCAGTGGGTGATGTCTACTTAGATTTTCAGAAAGCTTTCCATAAAGTGCCACATCAAAGAGTGTTACTTAAACTAAAAACCCATGGTAATCAACTGGATAGAAGAGTGGTTTCCACACAGAAGACAGAGGGTAATAGTAGATGGTGAGATTTCAAATTGGAAATCGGTTTTGAGTGGGGTACCACAGGGATCAGTATTAGGCCCTATACTGTTTTTAATATATATAAATGATTTGGAAGATGACATATCTAGCAAAGTACTCATATTTGCAGATGGCACAACAAGTATTTGGAAAGGTTACTAATGATGCAGAAAAACAATGTTTACAGGATGATCTAGATAAATTAGTTAAATGGTCAGAACAAGGGCAAATGTTATTAAATTTTGGGAAGTATAAATGTATACACATAGGACATGGAAACGTGGACGAAGAATATAAAATGGGGGATGCTGTACTAGGTAGAACCACAAAAGAAAAGGACTTAGGAGTAACATTTAGTGCTCACATGAAAGTTTCAGACCAATATGGGATTGCTGCTTCGAAAGGAAATCAAATTCTAGGGCTAATTAGGAGAACTATCATGTATAGGGAGAAACAGTTAATTGTACCCCTGCACAAAGCAATAGTTAGACCATATTTGGAATATAGTATTCAGGCATGGAGGCCGTATCGTAAAAAGGACATAGACAAACTAGAAAGAATACAACGAAGAGCAACTAAAATGATTCCAGAATTGAGAGACTTTAGTTACGAAAGTCGCTTATTACAATGTGGTTTGACAACACTAGAGACCAGGAGACTAAGAGGAGACCAAATAGAAGTATTTAAAATAGTGAACAGTTATGAGGATGTTGATAGGAATATGTTCTTCAAACTTAAAGAAGCCAGTAGAACCAGAGGACACAAAGCAGCATTATTTGAGCAGTGTAGTTTGGACATGAGAAAGTACTCTTTCTCACAGAGGGTGATAAATGAATGGAACAAACTGCCAAATGATTGTGTTAATGCTAGTAGTGTTAATATGTTTAAAAATAGAATTGACAGATATTTGATAAGGCCGGGCTACACATAGATGAGAAAATTATTGGACTCTCGAAACTCTCAAACTCCTCCTATAGTGCGGCCTTCAAACTACGGGTATATATATATATATATATATATATATATATATATATATATATATATACATATCTGTCAATTCTATTTTTAAACATATTTACACTACTAGCATTAACACAATCATTTGGCAGTTTGTTCCATTCATTTATCACCCTCTGTGAGAAAGAGTACTTTCTCATGTCCAAACTACACTGCTCAATTAATGCTGCTTTGTATCCTCTGGTTCTACTATATATATATATATATATGCTTATTTTTTTTGGTAATTGCAGTGATGCGATCCTTTTATATATATATATATATATATATATATATATATATATATATATATATATATATATATATATATATATATATATATATATATATATATATATATATATATATATATATATATATATATATATATATATATATATATATATATATATATATATATATATATATATATATATATATATATAAAGGATCGCATCACTGCAATTTACCAAAAAAATAAGCATTTGGGAACACACCGTAAATATTCCCCTATGACAGTACCCACGTAGGGATACATACATCGCGTGACTACATTATAATTTTCTCCTAGGCAAACTCCTTGAATGAATGGATGTTCCTATTAGTTGGATTGATGTTATCTACCTCTCAATAAACTTGTTTGTATCCTCCGCCGATAAAGGCCGAGTGGGTCGACCAAGACATTCGGAGAATACAAACAAGTTTCTTGAGAGGTAAATAACGTGTCAAATGCAAAATCATAGCGGTACGATAAAGAAAAGACGAGTGAGCTCGGAGTCGCATAAAATGTGAGGTATTATTGCTTCAGCAGAAACATGCGGGTTGGATAAATCAAAAGGAAGCAGGAACGGGATATAAGGATAACACCTCGTTGATGTGATTTTAATTGTTCTGAATTGAGTAAAGAACGAAGATTATGCTAATAAGGTGATGATGGTGTTGATGATGAGGAGGAGAAGGACGGTGATGTTGAAGATGAGGATAAATATCATGCGAATAATGACGGGGAGGATGAAGATGAAGCCGATAATGACGACGACGAGGACGTAGACATCATTATCCTCCTCATATTATATTATTGGTTGATTATTACATACAATAATCGATCATGACAACGAGGAAGCGGATGAAGATGAGGATGATGGTGTTATTTCTGATGAGGATGAAGACGAGAGTGACGGTGATGATGATGAGGTTGATGATGTCCTCGCCGTGATCAACCTCATTATCTTCCTCCTCCTCCTCCTCACCACCATCATCATCATCATCATCATCACCATCTTCACCATTATTTTCCTCCTGATTATCATCATCATTATCATTATTACATTATCTGTTGTTATTACTTTATATGTTGATTGTTTTTATGGATTTAAATAACCCAAATTCGCTTAATTAATCTGTTTTCGGAAGTTTTCTTCGAGCATTATCTCTCTCTAGATGTTAGTAGGCGGTCATTATTTTTAATCACAAGTTTCACCACCATGTTCTGCAGTGACATGCAACCTATGGCATGTAATCGGATGTCACCGACGCGCTTTGTTCTTGGTGTCAGTGTCCGATTTATTTGTTTATTTATCAGTCCACCAACTTTACAACACACAACATATGGACATTGTAATAACATTCAACTGAATCGCTTGCCTACGTACAATAGGAGATCAGGTACGCACTGACGCCGCGACACCCCTTATTTGATTCAATGTCAATGTTGAAAATGTCTTTGTTGGAGAAGACTGGCAAGTTTATCTATATCGGCTCGAGTAATTCGCCATCTGGTGTCCTCGAGGCGAGCCTGGGCGATATCGAGGAGGACCCCTATCGCTCATTGGTGGCCTGTAATCGTAAGGTCCGGCGTAGTTGTCTCGTGGTTCACCAATATCGCTCATCGGTAGCCTGTAATCGTGAGGTCCTGTATAATTGTCTCGTGGCCCACCCATAATGGTCATCGGCGGCTTGTAGTGGTGAGGTCCGATGTAGTTGTCTCGTGGTCGACCTGTACCGTTCACCGGTGGCACGTACTCGTGTGGTCCAACGTATCTGTCTTGTGGACGACCTCTGCCGCTCAGCGACGCCACGTACTTGTTTCCTTCTGGCCAACCATTTTGGTACCCCGATTCTTTATATCGCGGGGGTAGGTCGTCATTGTGGGTGGGCATTGGTGCAGGGCCGTTTCCAATTCCACGATCACCGTTTAGATGATTATTCTGGATGCTGCAGTATCTCGCCGGACTGCCATCTCTACGCGGGCGTACTGGACTTGTTGGTTGGAAATCGTCGGCGTATCCTAGTGGCGCACCGAATCCACGATCAGCTTCCATGCGTCCCATGTCACGATGGCTCCAGCCGTCCACACCGCCCACTGCCGAGGGAAGTTTGGGTGGGAACTCGGGAGACACAGAACTTCGCTTCTTCGTTAAATTCGGCGGCCCCATTATCGATAACAGCGCGGGGATAATAAGCAACCCATGAAAAGCGCCCAGCACTATGACCAAGAACACCGTCTTGAAGAAGGTACGAAATATGTAAGAGGCAGAGAAAGCTAACGCACACACCCCCAAGATTGTCGCAGCGCCCCTTGCGCTATGGGGTACCCAAGAGCGTGAAGAGCATTGCGCATGCGCTGGTTACCAGTCTTGCCCTCTGACAACACGAAGGCGTAGGTAATATGTGCCGAGAAGTCAACACAGAAGCCGATTCATATGATAAAGTTGATCATGGAGATCGTATCGAAGTTAACGCCCCACCATGTCATATAACCTATGACCCCCGTACAGATGGATACGATGCTGAAAGTCACCCACAAACTGCATACCGGATGTTTTACGAACAACATCGATACAACAAACATGGCGGCTGTCGCAATAAGAATATATTATGTCGAGTGTTCGGCCAAACGGCGAGGTACTGGTCATAGAATATTAACGCGGGGTGATACACCGTCACCTTTAGATTTTCGTTGTCATCGGCGATTTCACGAGCAGTGGACATCATTTTGCCTTCGCGTATCGACGTGTCCATATTTTTGGGATACGCGAAGAATTGTGAGTATTTCACTTTATCTAAGTTTATTTTAATGTCTATATTATAATTGAGAAGGCTGTAAAAGTAGTATAATATTGACGAAAAGTTTCCAGAATATGCAACATCATTTTCCATAAAGAATAAAAGAACAATTGTCAGGAGCTACATTTTCGTGAAATACTAAATATATTGTAACATTTGTAAAAAAAAAGATGACTTACCAAAAACGAGAAAGGGACTCGAGGCGACGATATCAATAAAGGGAATGCCAGCGTGAAGCACGAGACCGAACGCCGAGACTACAGCGAGACCGCCGAGAGTACGCCGAGATTTGCTAGCCACGGTTTGCTGCGCACCTAGTCGGCGCTCTTGCACGACACGATGGAGAAGGTGATTAGAACTGAGAACAAAATAGAGAATAGCGGAAAGACTGCTTCAGCGTTACGCTTCAGTTCGTCTGCGAGAGAGTGAGCGGTGAAACGCGTCACGGTGATGTGTTTATAACTTGTTTTGTCAGCGAGGGTTATCAGGAATTTGTCTTGCCACTTTCTCACAGTTAAATTATGTTGTTCAGTTTGATTTTCATCAGACCGTAGGTAGTAGAACAACGTCCACGCTTCTGCTTTGGTGTCGCCTCCTGCCGTCTTGCTCACTCCACCAGTGGTGCTTCCTAGAAAGAATGTGATATTAAGTCCATGCCCTTGCTGAAACGTATGAACAGTTAACGGTTACTTATTTAGAGGAACGTTCATATCAAGCAATATAAGTAACACGTTTGTCGCATTCTCACAGGAGCCTGCACACAGGTTGCTGTAGTTGTACGTTTTCCGTCTTTCTCAACTGTGATATTTTTAATGTCCTTGTCAAGTTGTGCCACTTCGTCGAAAACGTCGTCTGTCAACACGTTTCTCTCCGTATCCTTCGGTATCACGATCACTCGACCATATTCTCCGACAGTTGACATTCCGGTGGGGATAAAGTTGTCAGATGTTTCGTATTCGTGGAATAGATGTTGCATGGTGGAGCGTTAATCCTTCGACCGAGCACCATCTACAACTTCTCTACGTCGTATTCTGCGTGGAAGTTGTAGAAGCCAGATCCTAGGGCTGCGGTCACCAGCAGCGGAAAAACGAGGAACCATATCGGATGGCGGGCGATGAAGCGACCATAGACGTAGAAGGCTCTACTTAGCGGCTTCTCAATGCAATCGAACTGTACCATTTTCTTGTCTTTGTTACTTCACGTTTTCTGTGGCATGTGCTTCAATTCTTCTCTCAACTGAACAAAAATCACAAAATACATAAATGCTGCAGAACGATTTTTGAACACGCCTGTTACTGACAGTATTAGTCCGTTGCGATGAATCATATATGTTCTATTATATGCCTGTTTATGAAGTCACGATATGTATACACTACGCCACACTTCGTGTACTTAGCTATTCGTTGGTCTCTAACCTCAGTTGCCGACGATTACTGCTTCGAAGACAGAGTCGAAAGCGACACACGGAGCAGCAGCCGTCAGTGCAGAGAGCAGTCACGCAGGTACGACTGACGTTGGCCGTGATACTCTGGCAACCGACGACCAAACTTGAATCGGCCATGACCTGCCACGGCGCGTCGAATCATTCGCCTGCAGCGAAATTGTGGCAAGACTGATAGCTGCAACCTATTCGACTTTATTGTTCTCCGTTCGAGCGTAGCTCGAGTGCTACTCAGTGTCTCAGTGACTCGTCAAATGTTCTACGCATGCGTCATTTGGGGCGTCTAGCTTATATGGAGGGGGTTCGTACAAGAAGCTTAACAGCATCATTGTTACGTTCAAAGGATACTGTTGTTTCAGATTTTAAAAGCATTCATCAATGCATCCACAATTTCAACATATTTATATATAAAAGAAATGCCGGAAGTAGATTTATTGTTAATCGTCCACCAAGAAGAAATTCGTGCTCCTCTACTTTTTATGAAATTCTTGCTACAATAATCTTTCAAATGTATTATATCGCACTGTAATCTTTTAATGAGACCAACAGTTGTTAATGAATATTAACACGCCTTAGTAAAAAAAATATTCTAAAAACAATTATACAGAAATCAATATAAATCTACATAATTCTACAGAGTAAAGTTGGTTAGTGTACAGAAAATTGTAGAATACTACAAATTCTATAGAAATATGTTATGTCTATTTAAATTTTCCATCGATTTGTAAAGACTAAATATTCTAAAAAAATCCATAGATTTCTAAGGGACATTCTTGTAACGTCATAACAAGGAAAACATGACATTAGGAAGAGGAAGTCTTCCTCTTTGGCACAGAGCCACTCACAACCTCATTTATACAATACAACACGAACGCCCTGACTCACACGGCTCCCCACAGAGACAAGAAAAAGAAGTTAGTCTTAATGTATGGTTTGAAACACCGCGACCATTCAATCACACAAACATAAGGATACAGTGTCTGCTATCAATCTTTGACAAGAATCAATGCATACACTTCTAGCGTATTGTGTTGATGTGCATTCAATATGCGTGACGTTATACATGGAATTTCCTGTGTATTTTTGCCGCACGAGTGACTGTGAGATAAAAGGTACGTTCTCGCATCGCGCGATATCCAGTCGTTGGAAATATTAGAAGCGCTTTATCTTCACCCCCTAGCAGACCTGTTCATTCTAACGCCATCTCGACTTTTCTGGGAAGCATTCAGCCACGCTGCAATTACTGCGCGAAGACGATTCGTTCAGATACCCATATCTGTATGTAGCCAAGTACCCGTTTAAACACCTAGGTGAACTTTGGCAACGTGGGATGAACGAAATTGCCAAAGCTGCGAAACGACAGCAAGAGTATTCGAACCTGGGTTATCTCGGTTGAGGGCCGGGCGTTCTAACTGCGCCCAGCATGGTGGTTTTCCTCTGGCCCTACAGTTGCTCGGACAGCCTGAATGATTTCGTAGTCAGAATATTGGATGTAAACTATAATTGTTTCTTCCAATAAAGTCAATGCTAAGAGGGAGTCGGTTATTAATTTTTAAAACGTATTCTTTGATTTTTTACTACTTTCCGACTAGTTCGTCAAATCTGCAGTTTGTTTTCGAAAACAATCAACAAGGAAGTTGGGGTAGCTTGGAAGATGTTGCCCGTCACATTTAGCACCAACCCGACGGGTTCCTTTCTGTCACGAACGTGGCAGTAAAACAATGATATCCCCTACTAGATTACACGATTTTGACGAAAAGTATATATATATATATATATATATATATATATATATATATATATATATATATATATATATATATATATATATATATATATATATATATATATATATATATATATATATATATATATATATATATATATATATACCTTAAAACTCGTTTTAATGTATAATATGTGTAATACACACACACGCACGCACGCACACGCACACGCACACGCAAACGCACACGCACACGCACACACACACACATGCACACACACACACACACACACACACACACATTAAAACTCGTTTTAAGGTATCTATACAGGCACCGGCAGGAATGAGTCCACGCGCCGATGTGATTAAGCAGCGGAGCCTAGCTAGGCCCATCTTTGCTTATCTTTGTGAAGACAAAGCAATAAGGTCAGTTGAATTAGCATCGCTACTAATTGTGACAGACATGGCACAGGTGTTTCTCGTTGGCCATAGCGTTTTACGTCGAATTAACGACAATTTAACGGGGTCATGGTTCAATTTTGGCCTAAATCCGTCCGAGTTAGAAACTCACTTTGTGGCCCGCGGTGGGGCTACTGTACAGTTCTTGATACAGCGCCATGTACCGATAAGGTAAAGCCAGCTGCTGTTGTATTACAAATCGACCAGAACGACTTGGATAGCCCAAGTTTAGTTAACGTTATAGCGATCTTGGCTAGCGACATTTTTTTCGGTACCCCAATGGCTGATTGAGGGATTTTCTGTCAGCCAGGTTGGAATTATGCAACTTTTGCCTGGGCTAAATACACGACATATCCCTATACCTGTGCACAGCCGCGGCATTGATCAGGTTAATGCCGAGCTCAAAGCACTATGTGGTGGAATCACACATTATTTTGTTCTGACGCCGTAAAGGCTTGAAAGATGGCATAGCTGGTTCACTGGGCCGAGACGGCGTACATTTAAACGGCGTTGGAATGCGCAAGTATAATTTATTCTGTGCGCGGTGCTACGCTGCAATCCGTTAAGCGGTGCCCGGACCAGTGGGGGGGGGGGGTATAAACAAAACATTTCAGCTAGTACTGCTGGTGAATCATAATTATTTGTGTGCGCGTGCGTGCGTGCGTGCGTGCGTGCGTGCGTGCGTGCGTGTATGTTCGCTCATTGCTGCCATCAACTTTGTATAATAGAGAAGAAGTTGCATGGTTCGAGGACACAATTTGGTAAAATATACTGATTAATAAAAAGTTGGATATGGTTAACAACTAATTTATTTTGCGAGTCATAAGGTGTGTATGCGTGCGTGCGTGCGTGCGTGCGTGTGTGTGCGCTCATTGCTGCTATAAACTTTGTGTAATAGAGAGGAAGTTGTATGGTTCGATGATACAATTTGGTGAAATATACAACTAATTTATTTTGCGAGTCATAAGGGTCCTGTAGGACAGTTATTGCTTGGCTTGTAACCGTGTCACCAACACGTTGACATTGTTTGGTAGGTATAGTGCACGACTGGTATAGTATAAAACCACTCGGCCCTCGGGTTAACATATTTAGTTTATGCCGAGCTGAGAACAGCATGATGTAATATTGTTTTATCGATAGAACCGGTTGTATATATATATATATATATATATATATATATATATATATATATATATATATATATATATATATATATATATATATATATATATATATATATATATATATATATATATATATATATATATATATATATAAAATAATGGATTGCTGTACGTATCATTGATCAGTTCAGTACAAACATTACATTTTATTTAAACCAAAATCATTGATAAAATAAAATTGCATTTACTTTTTATCTAAGAACGAGTATTCCCGGTTCACGGTACCTGACTTTACATGTTCTTTCCATTTGCAGTGTACCTTCTTTCTCATAAGAAACATGATACTTTTTAGTCAAGGTATTTCTGAAAAACGTTCGTTGTACTACAGGGTATTATTTTAAGTTAGTCACGATTCTGTGTTTCTGTGCTTTTTACTAGAAGGGTCTTTGCCGGTATTGAATTTGTCTTTGTGTTTGCAATAACATCACCAGACATGAACAAGCGCTGAAACTAGTTGTGTCTGTTTGGCGAGTCCCACCCATTCGCAAACATCACCGTCTTCATAACGACATCAATTATAAATCAATGCAGCTGATTTCTTTTTAAGTAATTTGTTCAAACATTCTGAAACAGCGATAAGTAAAACTCCACTCAGCTGTATTAGTGAGTACCTGGCTATAGACAGAGAAGGATATCTGACCGAAATGTCTTCGCGCATAATTGCAACGTGGCTGAATGCTTCCCAGAGAAGTCGAAATGGCGTTGGATGAAGCGTAAAGCGCTTTGAACAGTTCCGATGACTGGATACCGCGCTATATAAGAAAGTACCTTTACCTTTCTCTAACGACCCATATTCCCATGGTTACGCACGATTTGAGTAAAGATTGTTTGCTGGAGGGATCTTTACCGGGAAGGGAGCCATTAGTTGTAGGCTGGCTGTCTACGGTAGGCTTGCTCGAAAGTACCGACGCTGGAAGAAAGGGTGGCCGCTGGAAGCGGTGGGTTGCGACATATACAAAAATATTCTGTGTCTGGTTTTCGCAAAAAAAGTTTATTTCATACCATTGCCGTGCGACCGTAAGTTTTCCAGTTTATGCACGAGAGTTGATAGGTATGACTTAGCCGTCTTCCTGAGATATGTGACAACCTCGTTTTAAAACACATTCACGTTGCTAGCGGTTACACAATCCGTAGACAATTGGTTCAATATATTTACCCTCCTCTGTGAGAACGAGTGCTTCCTGATATCCAGTCTACGTTGATCTTTTACTAATTTTACCTCGTGTCCTCTAGTTCTACTATTTTTCTTGAGTGAGAAAAACATATTTCTTTAAATATTTTCATACCCATTTAATATCTTAAAAACTTCAATCTGATCTCACATTCTTTCAGGCTTTCTTCATAACTAAGGTCTCTCAGTTCTGGAATAATTTTAGTTGCTCTCCTCTGTATCCGTCTATGCATACAGTATTCTAAATGAGTTCTAACTATTGCGTTATACACATGTATAATAAGCTTATTTTCTATGTTATAATTATCCTAATAAACCAAAGAATTTGATTACCCTTTGAAGCTGCAATACCACACTGCTCTGAAACTTTCATACCAGCACGTATTGTTATTCCAAAGTCTTTTTTGATTACAGTAATACCTAGAACCTAGAACATCAACAAAAACTAGTTCCGGTGAAGGGGGCGCCACCTGTCACTCCGCCACGCAGCGCGGCGACTTCCGATGGAACCAGGAGACAAAACAAGTGTTGGAAGACAGAACATTGCTCTTCAAAAACGTTAACGGCCACAACAAATATATATTTTGATAACGTCTAGCAAACAGACACATCAGTAGACATATATTATGTTTCATCGGTGCAGTCTATCAGCTCAGTGTATCTACACGAGCACACCATGAATGGGGTAAGAACAAGCATACGCCAATTCAGTCAACATCAACATATTAACGATGTTAATATAAAAACTGTTGTCGTCACGCAGAAATAACGCGATGACATAGCTATTTACAATATATACACGTGTCATCGATATTTTACTATTATAGTTCATAGACAGCCATTATCGATATTAAGTAATCAGTCCGGAATTATGTTCCCCTTATTTGATTTAATAGTGAAAATGTCTGTGTTGGAGAGGACTGGCAAGTTCATCAATATCGAATCCAGCTATTCGCCATCTGATTTCCTCCAGGCGATCCTGGGTGATATCGAGGAGAACCCATATCGCTCATTCGTTGTCTGTATTCGCGAGGTCCGGTATATCTCTCATATCGCCCATATTGCTCTGGTCCACCCATATTGGTCACCGGCGGCCTGTACTCGTCAGGTGCGGCATAGTTGTCTCGTGGTCCACCCATATTGGTCATCGGCGGCCTGTAGTCATGAGGATTGGTGTAGTTGCCTCGTGGTCGACCTGTACCGTTCACCGGTGGCACGTACTCGTGTGGCCCAACGTATTCGTCTTGTGGACGACCTCTGCCGCTCAGCAACGCCATGTACGTGTTTTCCCGTGGCCAGCCATTGTGGAACCCCGACTCCTCACATCGGAGGGGTAGATCATCCACACCGCCCACCACTGAGGGATGTTGGGGCGCGTTCGTGGGAGACACAGAATGTCGCTTCTTCTTTATCTTCGGCGGCCCCATGATCGATAATAGAGCTGGGATAATAAGCAACCCATGAAAGGCGCCAAGAGATTTGACCAATAACATCGTCTTGAAAAAAGTACGAAATATGTAAGAGACGGAGATAGCTAATGCAGACACCCCGAGAATTGTAGACAACGCCACCTGCGCTATGGGGAACCCGATAGAGTGAAGGGCATTGCGCATGCGCTCGTTACCAGTGTCACCCTCTGCCGACATGAAAGCGTAGTAAATATGTGCCGAGAAGTCAACACAGAAACCGGTGCACATGATAATGCTGATCATGGAGATCGTGTCGAGGTTAACGCCCCACAACGTCATGTAACCTATGACCCCTGTACAGATGAACACGATGCTGAAAGTCACCCACAAACTGCACACCGGTTGTGGTATGAAAAACAACGATACAACAAACATGGCGGCCGTCGTAATAAGCAGATTCTGCCGCGTGTTCGGCCAAACGGCGAGGTACTGGTCGTAGAATATGAACGCGGGGTGAAACACCGTCACGTTTAGATTTGGGTGGCTGTCGGCTATTTCACGAGCAGTCGACATCATTGAACTTTTGTTTTCAAGGGTTGTCAAAATTTTGTCCTGCCACGTCTTCGCCGCTTCTGTATGATCAAGGTCGGACTGCAAGAAGTAGATCAACGACGACGATTTTGCTACGGTGTCGTCCTCTGTTGTTTTACTTACTCCACCAATGGTGCTTCCTATGAAGAATGTGGTGTTGTGAGAGGTGGATCCACTGCGGTTGCGTAACAACTTGGACAGGGTACGATAACTTTTTTAGAGTATCGCCATTATACTTATGAAATACAATCAGCGTGTCCATGTCACAGGAGCCTGCACACAGATCGCTGTAGTTGTACGTCTTCTCAGATGTCTCAGCAGTGATATTTCGAATGTCCTTATCTAGTTGTTCTACTTCATCAAAAACGTTTTGTTCCAACACGTTTCCGTCCGTCGATATCACGATTATTCGACCATATTAACCGAGAGTTGACATTCTGAAGGCACTAAAGTTGTCTGATCTTTCGTCCACGGGGAACATGGTTTTCATGGTGGGGCGTTCATCCTTCGATCGGGCACCTTCAGGTGTATACAACTTCTCTACGTCGTATTGTTTGTTGAGATCGTAGAAGCCTGATCCCAGCGCCGCAGTCAACAACATCGGACAAAAGACGAACCACATCGGATGACGGACAATAAAGCGACCATAAACGTAGAAGATTCTACTCAGCGGCTTCTCAATGCAATCGAACTGTACCATTGTTTTGTCTTGTTACTTGATGTTTTCTTAGACTGAAAGAAAATGGAAAACAATCACACAAATTGAATGCCAATATCAGTTTTAGACTAGAATCAATACGTTGAAATCTTAGAAATGTGTTTATATGTAGTCAAATCTCGATTTGAGATCTTCTGTGGGATGCCTGGATAGTGAGAAATAGGTTGACGCATTAAACGGACTATGAGCACTTGAGTGGTATGCATGAGTGCCAAAAATATTAAGAAAATTAATATTGTCGCGGCCACAATATCACTTTTACAGCCTAATCCCGAACTGCCTACACATAAACAAATTATTAAGGTTTCAACGCACTGATTCTAGTCTAAGATTTATAGTGGCATTATGTTTCAAATAACTCATGGTGACGTATCGCTAGAAGACGACACCACGTGGAATTAACTTTGGCAGCCCTGCCACATTTAGCATCCATATATCGCAGCAACTTCTTTTCACAACGAGGGAGGAAGGGGGCATGCATGTCTGGTTCGTGTTCGCAATGTAGTAGCTATTTGAAAAAAAAAACAGGAAGTCTTCCTCTTTCTAATATACGAGATGGTCAAACCGTCGTCAGCTATAAAGCACAAACTCCTGTTTATATGTAGATATGCTAACATTGTCGATTCCCTCAACAGTTAACACCACTTTGAAGGTAGCAATGACATTGCTGTACGTCGTATACGGTCCCTAGATATGGCATCCTAAATGACGCGTGTATACTAGCCGTTGACAATATGATACGCCAGCAAGACTCGGAATAACGCTGGCGGCTTCTTTGAATTGAAAATTGTCAAGTCGAGTAGATTTATTTCGTTGCAGACGACCGTGCAGGTCATAGGCGCTGCCGTGTTTGGTCGTCGGTTGCCAGTCAGTCACGACCACCTCCAGTAGTACCTGCGTGACAGTTCGCTGTGTGTCCGTGTGTCGCAGTCAACTATGTCGCCGAATCAGCAATCGTCGGCAATTGCAGGTTAGAGACAAACGAATAGAAGCTTGCCCATAAGGAACATTGCACGCGAATGTATCGCCATAGCCGTGTACGTTCGCACCACAATAACATGTTTAAACCAGAATGTACTCACCGTTGCCGTACACACCGTCACCGGTAGAGAAACACAATCCTTCTCTCTCGCAACGACTTGAAATGCTTTCGAACGTAAAAAACACGACTTCCCTCGATGGTGATTTCTCTCGAGTGACTGATTGACAACCATCTTCCATGATGGCTGGCGTTGGACTAGTCCATTGTCGAGGGAAGATAGGCTACTTTACAAATCCCTCACCTATACATAAAACACTTCTGACAGACCATTTTGTTTTTTATAATTTGATAACTTCCCAGATATTCTTATTTTAGGGGACAAATACTTATGTAGCTTTCATATTAATAATGACATTCATTCAACAAGATTCAACAATTAATACACCCTGAAAGGAAGAAAAGTAAATGCCACACAAAAAATGGTTTGCATTAAATTCAAGTTGGTTCAACATCGTGACATTTGGTTGTAGTTCCAGCTCGTCTATTAGTAAATAAATAAATAAATAACACACACACACACACACACACACACACACACACACACACACACACACACACACACACACACACACACACACACACACACACACACACACACACACACACACACACACACACACACACACACACACACACACACACACACACACACACACACACACACACACACACACACACACACACACACACACACACACACACACACACACACACACACACACACACACACACACACACACACACACATATATATATATATATATGTATCTATTAAATATATATAGATACTTACATATATTTTAATTATTTATTATATATATATATATATAATAAATAAATAAAATAAATGTAAATATATATATATATATATATATATATATATATAATAAATAAATAAATATATATATATATATATATATATATATATATATATATATATAT
>BSQZ01000141.1:137500-152500 GCA_033239005.1 Lamellibrachia satsuma
ATGAAAAGTGTACATTTTATACCATATAGGTAACAACATCTAGCAAGCACAAAAGCTTAAATGTGGATTAGGTAACTCACCTTGTCTCAAGACAGGAAACATGACAATACTCAAAAAGAAGAAGTATTTGTTTCCAATGTACTGTTTTATATAGGACTGAACGTGACATTAGCAACATAAGAATGTAATTAAATTAATGTTTTGCTCTTGTCATATGTATTATGAAACGTTGAGATGATTGCTACGTAACAAACTTTTTATTCAGTGGTGACAACTTATATAGTGTTCATAACATAAGGTATATCTGCAAGAATCACGCATACATTGTCTCAGTTGGTCAGCTATAGAAAAGTCAAATGTCATATACTGCTTAGAGGCGAAGGAACGTAGAAAGAGACTCGATGATGTCGGCGCCTGTGAGGAGCTGCTTCCAAATCGCCCCCAAAAGTTAGCGTAGCATTACTGAAATGGTGGGGTCTCATTCACGCCATATGAGGTAAAACCACAGTGCACTATTGCATTGGTGACCTTGATAAACTGTTTGTCTGATTATGAGGCAATGGGAACATAAAAAATATTGAATACTGTTCTTTGTAACTGCCACCATCTCAGTGAAACGCTGACCAAGTTTGGGCAAAATCACGTACGTTCAGTTCTTTGTAAACGCCCCCACGAGTGCAGCCCATCAATGTTTACATAAATATCCATGTGTTCACGCCATTTCTGGAGTTATAATTAACTGCCCTAAATAGTCCGATTTAGCCTCCTGAAATTCAGCATCTGGAACTGGTAATGAACTAATATAATATCTGGTAAACACTGAACTGCTCTTCCACAATTAAAAAACCTTGTGATATGATATTTCCAGCACTGTCTTCTAGTTGTCCAACTTTGTTTCGTATATTTTTACTATCTGATATTACCTTGATGTCAAAACGTATTATGATTATGATCACTGTTACACAGTGGTTTATGCATTTTGATATTGTTAACTAATTTGTCTTCACATTTTGCCTAGATTAACAACAGAAAAGCAGGGTTCGAAAAGATACATCCTCCCTACCCCGGACCTGTGATTTGTTCACCATTTCTATGATAGCCTCTATTTTTGCCTCTGGAAAGGAAACCACCATGTCGTCCCCCTTGTTTAGCGTCCTGTCAGTCTTCCGAACTATCAAGTTCCCCACAAACACCCTCGCTGTCCTCTTCACCCCTTTTACCACTACCTCAGAGTAATTATTGCGTAGGATCACTCCCGTCACATTCAGGCATGCAGTCGTGTCACCTGGCAGCATGTTGTCCATCTCCCTCTCTCTCTCTCTCATCAATATGTCACCTTTCCCTCCTGTCTTCTGGCTATCTTGCGCTCATGTCGCCTTCACTACTGATGCCTTCATTCCCGTCGCCCTCTCTCCCTTCTCCTTCGCTCCCGTCATCTTTCCCTCCCTCTCTGTCCGTCCCGTTTTCTTCCTTCCCGTCTCCTTTGTCTCTGGTTAATAATATAGAAACAAACGTTCACAAAATGTCAAAGTACTGGTATAATGCGAAGTGAACTAGATCTGGAATTTTTTGGCTAAATGTTACTTATAGCCATATATATCGCTTGGTGCTCCTTGTCTCTGTAACCCCGCCATTGACGACATTTAATGCTAGCGACAGAAAAACGGACTACTGGCGTTTGTCATGCACCCGACGTCGTGGATGAGACTCAATGCTCTTAAAACATCCCGTCAAACACGCAGGCAGGGAACTTTCGTGCTAAAAAGCGGGTACTGTCCGACATCTGTTTTTATGGCAGTTGTTTGGAAAGTGTTAAAGAAAACGCAAATCACCTTGCGTAGTTTGTCAACTGTTCCAACACCTTTAGTTTTAAGGGTCTGTTGTTGTATGTGTTTGTATGGAAGAGACTGCCCCTGCTTTCCCATATATTATTGGTATAGCCCATACTAATAATAATAATGATTTATTACAAAATAAGCACTCGCAACATTAATAGCTGTAGCAACGAAGAAGTGATACAGCCGCGCAACATTTCACACATTTCAACATTTTGACGCCAACGTTTCTGGATCAAAGTCATTTGAGTAAAACATCAGCAAATTGAATTTCTACAGAGCAGATTTGTATACGTCTTCACACTGAGGAATACACATAAAGAGAACATGTTTTGTTCCTACACATAGTGCTCCTGTTGATGAAGATGACCACGAAGGGTCAAGCTATCATACAAATTAACCGAACGTTTATCAGCAACAAAGTAAACGGAAGTGAAATGTTGGCCACCGGCTCCCGGTCTGTTTTATAATACGACTAAAACCAAGTAACACATCTACTTTCCCTGTTGTAGACTACATGTGATTGTACATATTGAACTGATAAGCTTGTTAATGAATAAGTTCCGCTTAAAACCTTTTTGTTTGTTTTTTCGTATTCGAAGTTAAACGCCTACAATTAAAATGTGCTCGTTTTCAGCGAATTACATATGTAAATAGTTATATTTTAGAAACGTGTACAATTATCGTTATTCTACAGTTGTCTTTTGTGTCAGGGAGAAACCGGAAATCACATAAGTGAAGAACATTATTTTGTTACGTACATTTGCTTGCTTGCTTTGTATGCAAGATATTAAGCATATCCAGACGCAGCAGCCATCAGCAGCCAGCAGCAGCCAGCAGCAACCAACAGCAGCCAGCAGCACCCAACAGCTACCAACACCAACAAGCAACAGCCTGCAGCAGCCAGCAGCAACCAACACCAACCAGCATCAATGAGAATACAAAATATCCAAACAATTGGAATAAAAAAACCACCTTCGTCAAACCAATGTAAACAAAATCATGTTCCCAACGACTTGTATGTGTATGTCGCGCAACTTAGTGTGAACTCTGAACTGGTGTCGTTGGCGTCAGTGTTGTTGGTATTGTTGCTGTTTCGGTGTTGGGGACAACAAACTCTACAACAATAGGCATGAAATAGATGCCGTTTTAAAACAACTGAACAGTTGTGAAATTTCCGAATGATACTATTAGCATTGGCATAAATTACGCAGATGTCTTAAAATATCGTGTTCATCCTTCATTACAAATGATTACATCTAAGTAAGTGGCCTTTTTAACATATTCATATTTGTTGTTATTCAACTAAACATCGGGATATTTTAGTTGATAGCCAGGTTCTTTGTTATCAAATATGATTTATAAAATAAAATTATATTCAGTCGTGAATTATGAATGTGTTTGAGCAATTTTACAATATTTAACAAGATCATCCAATGTGTCAGAAATGACAGAAATATGTGTTTTAAACATATTTACACGTCATTGATGTAGATCACAATAATTACGATTACCATAATGCAATGAACCCCGCTTAATAGAACCGCGGATAACAGAATCAGCCGTTTAGCATAAGCAAATATTGTTGGGAAGGAGCCCTATTCCTGGTATATGAAAATGAGCCGCTTCCGCCAATCAGCCGATTAACAGAATCGAATTGTTCTGGTTCGAAGTGATTTTGTTAAGCATAATCCACTGTACAACATTGCGTTCGAAACAGTTGTTCAACAAAGCTCATGCGACATGAGTTATAAAAATTGTTTTAAATGCTCAATGGACCATTCTGCTGTAACATATTTTGGTGTGTTGGAGAGACTGTCGACGACTCCGACTGTATTGTCCGGCTGGTTACTTTATTGCACCTTGCGAGGGGTTATGCTTCCGCGATGGAAGGACCTAGGGTTTTATTGCATCAAACAGAAGACGAGTTGTTCTAACATCGTACACATAGGCCGTGCACTAGTTGTCAGCAATTAAGATTAATAGTAGCATATTTATATAAAAATGGGTGGGTTGTTAATGACGAATTACAGTCACATCTGTGTTTTGAGAACAGTCCAGCAGGGCTTCGATTCCAACAAAAAAACCACGAACGAGTAACACACGCGTGAATGAGACACTGGCTTAATCGTATCGGTTCTCGCCGAAAGGTATTAATTTGAACACAAATACATTATGGGAATCATGCATACCGTATATTACACAGATGTGTATCGTATGCAACATTTCCATATTCTGTGTTAGTGTGATTTCTTCACGATTATGCCCGCCCACCAAATCCAACTGGGTGCAATGTTTATTCCCTCCCCAAGCACGCAATCGCGTGGCAAAAACGTTGAGAATCTAGTACCACCAACCAGCCAGACACGTTTTCCTACCATCTGGGCAGCCTAACAGAACGATGCGATTTAGTCCGAGACCTCCCATCATAGTGTTTTGTGTAGAAGCAACGCTCACTTTGTCAGGAATTGACACTATCCGATTCGGTTATCGTTTGGCTTCCCTCTGCCAACGATCGCAGCTTGGCAAGTCGCGTTCCTCTGCGCTGTTGGATGCACTGTCTGCATGGTTTATTGGGTGGATAGGTTAACCTTCTGTAGTTGAAGTAGCGATCCAAGGCAGCGTCGAGAAAGGAGCATTGTGAGCTTACAAGCCGTCCGGCTCGAGATTGACGAGGCCCACGCAGAAGTTTTTGCGTGCACTGTTTGTACGGGGTATTAGGTGAATAGGTTACGGTCTGGTACTTCTTGTAAATGCCAGATTTCAAGGTTGACGCGCCGAAGTGGCAGCGTGAACTTAGACTCGAGGCAGTGCATCGCAGGGGTGACGTCATTTATACTTAAATAGACAAGGTTGTTCAGTTGGATACGTAAACTTGAAGTAGTTGTCCTTTCCTGCTTGCGTGAATGTAATCACTTATTATAATTAGTATCAACGTGGAAGTACCACCACCACCAACAACAACATCAGCAACAACATCATCAACAACAACAACAACAACAACACAACACCACCACCGTAATGCTACTAATGAATAACACATAATATTTATATTTTGACGAGACTGGATTTATTGTATTTAGCTACTTTGCTAAAATAGTTTTAAATGTGACAACGACAATATTTCTCTTCCTAGCACCCCGGCCATGTCGTCCCGGCAGAAGATTGCCATCGTTGGCATTGGATGCCGCTTTGCCGGGGGAGTTGACAACGTAGAAGAATTCTGGAAAGTAAGAACAACTTTTTATTCACCATAGCCAGCCGACGAAGTCACAGGTTACCGGTTTGAATGAGCGTGTTGTTTTACAACACAACTTGTGGCGTCACAGCAAAATTATAGTCGTGTTATAACAGTGTTCACTGTCTGCGAGCAAAACGTTAATTCAAGCAGTAATTTTGTCGTCTGCATATTCCGATTCAGTAGTGATATGAGAATATCGAATCTGCTCCGTATTGTGGTCGTTGGCTTCCTTTCCCCGCGATATTTTGCGTTGGAACCTTTCGTTGTAATATATTTGCAAAATGACTTCGTTGTTAAGAATATGTACAACGGCTATACGACAATGTACGCGTGATGAAACTTGAGTGCGGCTGCGAATAAGAAATAGGAGTACTAGAGGAACCAGGTTAAAAAATTAGGAAGAATTAAGGAAACTCCCATGCTGGCGATGAAATCTAGAAAGGTTTGGGGAGGGTGTAGGAAGGAGTAATGGAAGGTGGGGGCATGTCCACACACCTAAGGCATAATGTGTCATAACTAATTAATTTTTATGCTAGAAGGTACAATTTCGCCTTGTTAATATGTATATTTAGTAGTTTACTACTACCAATTATCAAATTTCAACTCCACTAAGAAAAACGTATATTTTATCAATATGTATTGATCACTGGTGTGCGAATGTACATCGCATATTTCAGGCCTTTGCAACAGAGCAGAATACGAACTGCAATTGTAAATTTTAAGCTGCAGAACATCATAAAAATTATAGCTTGTTAGGCATATCCATAAGTATCATTTGGGGATAAAATGCTCCCATTTAAATAACATAAACATAACCAGCTGTCTTTTATATAATACAATGGCCTAAATTTAGTGAAGAGTGTGCGTCATATTGGTCTGTCTCAACTACAGCGCACACGGAAAGCCATGCGACGAATAAAACCTAAACGACACAGTATAAAAACAACACTATCATTATACACTTCAAGATACATGAACATTTAACCTACACAAATCATAGTACAAGTGTACTGTCTTTAATACTTCGAACCTCCAAATCCCACCTCCCATCTATCTTTAGGCCAATATCCCACCGTTTTGGTGGGGGGGGGCAACTCAGCACTGGGGCATATCCGCAAACGACTGGGGCATATTCGCACAAGCTTGTGCGGATATGCCCCGAAAGACCGACTGGGGAAGATTGTCAATTTTCCCGCACACGCGGTCCATGGTGGTAAAGTTTATTTGTGCAACGACAACGCTAATGACACACATTCCAACAATGCATAAACACAACAATATGAAGATCTTATTGAAAGTGTGAGTTACGTATCAATATATGTGTATAACATTTCAAGAGATTCTGTACACACAAAATTTTAGTTTATAATTTCTTACCGACGCAAATGAAGACGATTATTTGAATAAAAAACCGACTAGCAGAGCCTATGACAACATTGACAAAAAAGGCGATGCCCTTTTCAAATCAGGAGACAAGTGTGCTGCAGGTGTCGCACGTTGTAAATCACAAGGCATCAGTGACTAGCATGAGCCACTGGGTTCACGTTGCCAAAGCAGCAGAAACCAATCAAGTTGTACAAATAACCTGTCTGACAGCTACTGTAGCGACATACTGCACTGCTGTATGACGGAAGCAACAACGTCAATAGACCAAGACGAAACCAATGTATTAGCGCCCCCAGACACTGGTACTGGGAGTGTCTGGCCTCCGCACAGTCAGTGACGCACGTTGACAAAGAAACCGTAAGGTGGCCGACTACCCTGCAATCTGCGCATCGATATGCGCATCATTGTTAGGACAACGATTAAATCAACACAAAATGTATTTTGTCGATTGAAACTACGTTCATAATGTCAACAGTAAACACAAATAATGTATTCATAAGAACGTTAATAAGAACCGAAACCATTACAAATTAAACGCTACACATGTGGCGCCTGTCACGGTTAAGCGGGATAACTTTTTGTTTGGTGTGTAATTTCAAAACAGCAAAACCTCAATTTTTTCTCGCACTTCATGATTTTTTGAACGTGTGTAGAGATAAATAATAAATACAATTTTTTTAGCAACTTTTAGTTAAATGCCATTACTCATCGTGGTCAAAAATGTGGGGCTTGATAAAAAAACGTAACTGTTACTATGTTAGATATTTCAAAAAAGTGCACGGGAACCCCAATTTGTTTGTATTTTCATAGATAAATAATAAATGAATATTCCTGTCACTTCAGTGTTTCTGAAGTGACATTATCCCTTGTGGGTCAAATATTGTCGAAATTGAGCTAAAATGTGGTTTTCTGGTTTTATGCAATAAATTACATAAAATCATTAATTTAATTTTTTTTATGCGAGTTTTACATATTATGCTTTATATAATACAACCATATCAAATTGCAATATTCCTGCAAGTTTTTTATTTGAATAGTATGTAAATATCATGTTATTACTGATTAATGCTCAGAGAACAGTATTTTGCTAATTTTGCTGGTGATGTAGCTGTTACTGTCAGATATTAAAAAAAATTTCACGCGACTCCTCAACTTTTTTATGCCTTTTTGGGCTTAAGTGATCTAATAAATTTCAGGCAACCTTTATTACATTTATTTCAGGGTAATCAGCCACCTTATGTTATTCATCTTGCCTTATATTATGTATTATTGTGCTGTACCGGGTAACAGTTAATTATGCAATAAAACTCACTGCATAATTATGCTACAGAAACGAGTTTTAAGGCTACTTTGTGATGCCAACAGAATGGACCATACAACTATGCTATTTTCTGATCTGTACATTCTTAATGTACCAGACGCAGTGGAATTAGAAACTTTTATTGTTTAAGGCATTTACATTTTATTATCACTGAATGCACAGCAGTTGTTCTGCATAATATATGAATTTGTTTATTCAATCCGACTGGATTATAATTGTATACAGAACTATACCATTTTTGAAAGAATGTTTCTATTAGTTAAATGAGTAGTAGAACTTAGAAATGACACCACATTTTTTTCATTTTGTGTGATGCGTTACCATGGAAACGACGGCCATCTTGGATTTTAATGTGTGTTTGTTCTAACCAGTGTATCTTGGTAATTGGCAGTCCGAATTCAATAAAAAATGGTGTGCTTACTCTTGAAATGAAACTGAAATACATGTAAGATGGATTTTGCAATAATATAAAAATCTAATTTTACAGATATTTTACAATCATGCCATACTCAAAATTAGCGAGAAGAGTCTACATTCACAGCACATTTTGGGAATAATATGTACATAACAAAGAAATGGTTCTTAGATGTACTGGAACATGGACTCCTCATGCACTGGCACAAATCTGAAGTGATTACACTGGTAAATAAGAGATATACCCTTTGGAAATAACGATGGTGACGAAAATTTTGCATTTGAGAAAAACGCTCTCAAAGTTTGAACATGACATTGCAATATCTAAAAGTACACATACATGAATAATTTTTTGCCAGCAAGTTATATATAAATATGCCTCTCGGGCAATGTACATGTCCAACCACCACATTCAGTATTTACATGATAAATAAATAAGCAACAACAGGTATGCGTTATATGCCAATAATCATTTATATATAAACATTTACATGGTCCAGTTTTGAAATGTTCCACCAGCCTAAAGCAGTAAAGTAAGTACTGTTGTATTATACATGTTCATATGTGTTCACAGTGAAAATAGCACTACAGACACTAAAGTGCACTATATATTTTACAATTACATTACACTGATAGCATACTTCAGAAAATAATGTATACATATCTAACAATAGTTCTCCAATATTTGGGAGAATGCTTTCAAGATATACTGACAGAAATGTAAAAGAAATGACACTGGTCAATAAAGATACTTTGATGTTGACGAAAAAAGCAAAAGCTTTGCAATTTTTTAAATTGTGCATATATGAACAAAGTGTTGCTACAAAGTTATCTATCAATGTCTGTCATATATCGTGTCCATGGTTACAGTATACAACTGTATTACTGTACATGAATGTCATTAAAATGTACCTGGTGCATAGCCAGTGCTGCTGTCGTGCCTTGCACTTCAAGCCACCTTGCGTGCCCGTCTAGCCTCCTCGGTGCTGGCTTGTGCTTGACGCAGTGACTGCCTCAGTCGCTGTCGCATCTGCGTGCCTGACACAATGTCCACCGCCCCGTACAACTTTCGGATTGTGAATTCAACACCACTGTTGCACTCTGCGATGGCAGAACATGTCGCTGCAGTCCTCACCATCCGGACACCGGTCATGCTGTGGGTGGTCGTCAGTTGAGATGGCGTGGTAGAAGGTGGCGAATATCGCATCAGTCATTGCATCGAGCTATCCTCTGTGTGCCAAAAGCTGGTCAACGATGCCCTCTTCGGGTAGTTCTCATTCAATGTAGGTGCTGCGGACCACCTCCATTGTGTCGTCAAGAAGGGATGACGTTGCCACCATGCTTACACTGGCGACCACCTTCACATGTCTCGCGTATGTCTTGTTGATCATGACGTTCATGTCGAGATGGCGACAGAGCTTCACTAGCCCGCCATAGCCCACTCCCATTTCCATCGTTGCAGAAACGACTGAACACATCACAACAAATGGTGCATTGCTGGCTGCTACACCACAGACTCTATCACAGCTGTACGTAGAATTCAGCCCGGATTTACACGATGTGCAATATGTCTGCAGCATGCATACAATACCAAGCTTGCAGTCCACAGACCGAATGATGAGGGTAGCACGCCCGCACATTGTACACAATTAATCCTCAACCAGCGCTGACATAACGTCACAACGTAGAATAGTCGCCTTCACGTCAGTGGTGTAACCATCACATTCAGTCGACTCACTCGCATTAGACAGCTGACGGAATGCAAACTTCCTCTTAGTCGCGGATGATATGGTCGTTGATGTTGATGGTTCGTCCACTACCTGCTGATGAAATAAATAACATTGGTCAATGATAATAAGCTTAGAAATGGTGTGTGGGCAAAATCAACGTATGTGTCCATACACCAATGTTTTGTACACATCAATTCACCTGAATAACTGACATGTATAATTCAACCGTAATTCAATGTTCATGTAAAATCCCATTTTATGACTGCTTTAGTGTAGGCATGCACACTCTGCGAGTCTCACACCAGTCAGGTGACAGGTCAGCCTCACCATCAGGCACCTGTCACAATGTTAGTGCAAGCATCTAGGGCAGATTCAGTGCACGTAAAATAATTTAGTCATACAGCATCGCCATTCCCAGCCATTGTGGCTGATAAAATGTACAAAAATAATCATAATTTTCATTCAATTACATAATCACAGAGTATTACCTCATGCGACGTATCGTGTTGATTATCCGCTTGCGCACTACATCCAGGCACCAAATCTCCAGCCTCAACCCCAGGCACCGCATGGTGGTGGCTCTCGTCGTCAGGTTTTCTCATCATTTTTGCACGTTTTTCCTTCGCTGTACATACTAATTGCAGCTTATTTCGCAGGCTACTTTTCTTTGTGCCGAAACGATGCGACTGCTTCTTACTGGACAACTGCATGTTGTAGATTTCACAACTAAAAACGATTGCTAACGCAGAAAAAATAACCACTTCTATGTAAACACGACTGAGAGAAATTGGGCCGAGGTCGAGGTCACCCAAATCCAGCCAATAAGGCGGGTCCCTTGAGTCATGTGATGGCAGTAAACCAATCCACAGCGATCTCTTTGTCTGATGGGGCTTCGGTTATTCCCGCCCTTACTCGGCCTACGTAGGCTTTATTTAGAATACATGGACCGCATCTTGACGGGGAGAAACTGAGCATTCTGGCGGTGGGCGGCATGTTGTAGTTCAATATTTACCTGGCGCAAAACATCGCTTGAATCGGACGATGTTTCGCTTCAATGCGTAAAAACAAAAGACTTTGAAACAATTTAATAGGCATCACATAAAAACGCAATTTATTATATGAATTCGTTCATTTAATGAAATAAACAACATAGTAAAGGCATGTTGGATAATTTATGTAACATAATGCGTCAGAAAATTTTATTTTATTTTTTTTCGAATTCCGGTGGAATTTACCGATCTCCGACCAGTCAGTTACCTTAAGGCATTTACATTTTATTATCACTGAATGCACAGCAGTTGTTCTGCATATATGAATTTGTTTATTCAACCCGACTGGAATGTATTTGTATACAGAACTGTGCATATACCAGTTTTGAAAAAAAATTATATTAGTTAAATGAGTATAGTAGAACTTTGAAATGCCCTCAATAGTTCATTGATGAGTTGTAGAAATGTTCATCAGTTCTATAAGTATTATACAAAGAAAGTACTGAATAGTTTGAAATATTTTAGATTATCATGAACTCTAACGTGATCACCTTACTGCGCCCGACGGTTGTGCACAAAGAAAAAACGTTTCGACTTGTCCACTTAAAAGTGTATTCGGGTTGCTTAATTATAACCTCACCTTACCTCACCTATCTTCTTCGGGCCCAGTGGCCCATAAGGCCGAAGTGCATCTCCTCCAGCTCGCTCTGTCAGCTGCTACACGTCTGGCTTCGTTGCAGCTGTTCCATCCCAGTATGCGTCTTTCATTTTCAATAGTTGATCGCCATGTTGTCTTTGGTCGACCAACCTTTCTTCTACCTTCAGGCGTCCAGGTCAATGCCATCTCACATTTGCTGTTCTTGTCCAATCGTAGGATATGTCCTACCAATTTCCATCTTCTTAACTTTATCTCGATCGGTGCTGATTGTCTTATATTTAGTTTTTGCAAGAATATCTCGATTTGATACAACGCATGGCAATCTAATTTGTAGGATTCGTGTTAAGCATTTGAAAAAAAGATGTATCAAACTTTCTGTAAATGGTGTTAGCCGCTTGTATACATGAAATGTATACAAATGCATAGAGGTTTCTGAGAACTGGATTTCTAGCTAAGCTCTCGAACCTGGGAACTTAACTTTTTCTCATGTGTACTCATTTACAAAATTAATCAATTTAAATGGTTATCCTCATTAAGTTTACACTATATATGGCCCTCATTAAGTTTACACTATATATAATCTTCCATAGAATTGATTTTCGTTGGTTTTGTCTTATGTTTGAATGTACACTCACAATTTGTGGTTATACGTACATTTCACTTAATGAATATTAATTTTATTGTAATAGTTATCAAAACAAGTTGGCCAAAGGTGGTAATGGATAAGAATTACATAGGCATACCAGTATCAAACTATATGTCAGGTCTTTATTTATATATGATGCGTTTTTTCTCTCTCCTCTTTTCCTTTTTATATTATCTTTGTACCAGTAGATTCTAGTAAATTCTAGTCCAATTACTGAAAGTTATTGAAACTCTTTAAGTGATTTCCTCGAGGTATTCCCACCTAAGCCACAAACAATGACGTTTCTTTAATTGCTGTTAGTATTATTTTTTATATTAACGCAGTGCATGCATTCCTGTTCATGATACAGCTTATCGTGTCAAAATCTCAAAACTGCAAACAGTAATGCAACGATATTTTACCTACACATAAAATGTTCAGCTATACTAAATGGTATCAGACAATATCTGCCAAATTCTTGGAACAATGTTATATGCAATTACACAATAATTATTTATAAACTGAATGGCAGATTCAGAGGATTTATTTTTATAGTACTATGGAGGTGTCCATAAAAACTGCTTAAATAACATTCTGCATTCTACAAATGATGAAAGCGTGACCTAAACGTTAACTACACACAATTTATTGACGAATTTTCATTATTATTATCACAACTTGATTGCAAAGATTCAGACGTTATTATAAATTTGCTTAAAATTAATGATAAAGAATATCCTAGTGAGTTTTATGACACCTTAACAGGATTTAGCTTCTTTCCTAAAATAACATTCCCAACTAGATTTTCTGACCTAAATTGCACATTAATTGACAATTTATTTTGTAAACTAAACCAAATTATGCTACAATCAACAGCAAGTATTTTAATCAAACAGTTTTCAGACCACCAACCATAATTTGTATTTATCGAAACTGTTCCAGCTAAATAATTTCCCATTATATTAGTCAAAATACATTTACAAAATGAAAAAAGCTATGTCAAATTTTGCAAATGAAATAATTAATTCAAATATTATGGAGAAATTATAACAAAATCCTTTGTCTGATCCAAATAATAATTACAACATACTCATGGATGTATTTGAAAATGCAAATGTTAAACATATGCCATATCAGTTAGTCACATTTAACAAATATAAACACAAAAACTCATTATGGATAACAAATGGCATACTTAAATCTATTAAATACAGAGACAAGTTACATAAGCAGATCAAGTTGACAAATCCCACATCAATTGACTATTCCATTAAAAAGATAAACTTAAAAACCTATAATTGTATTTTAAAAAGAAGTATCAGAGCAGCCAAATTGATATGTTATGAACAATTGTTTGACAAATATAAAAATGACAAAAGAAAAACCTGGAAAACTATAAATGAAATTTTGCAAAGATCGAACAAAAAGTTATCATTACCTAATCAATTTAATTTATTTTTTACAAACATAGGACAACACCTTGCCAACAAAATCAAACACACAAGTAACAGAAATCATAGTTTCTATCTGACAGGAAACTCTGAACTCTTTTATCCATTCCAAGAAATAAATGAAGAGTCATTAATCACAATAATTGAAACATTCCCAGCAAAAACGAGCAGTGGTCATGATGGTATTACATTGAAACAATTAAAATATGTAACACTCATATTAATTAAACCCTTAACATTACTTCTTGATCAAATATTTAATACTGGAATCTTCCCAGACAGGATGAAAATTGCAAAAATCATTTCTATCTTTAAAAATGATTCTGTAACTACAGACCAATATCACTATTACCTGTAATATCTAAAGTTGTTGAAAAGTTATGCATGATCAGATATATTAATTTTTTTTACAGAACATTCACTTTTCAATGATAACCAATACGGCTTCAAATCTTTTCACTCAACTGAATATGCCATCATGGAAGTTATTGACAGAACTATAACCGCATTGGATTCAAATGAAACACCTATTAATATATTTTTAGATCTACCAAAAGCATTTGACACCTTAGACCATAACATTTTATTAAATAAACTACACACATATGGAATTTGCGATATTGCTCTAGAACTAATGGAAAGCTACTTGAAAAATAGAAAACAGTATGTTACATACGAAGATAGCATTTCTAAAACTCTGCCTATTACTACAGGTGTGCCACAAAACTCCATAATAGGCCCACTTCTTTTTATAATATACATTAACAATTTACCAAAGTCAAGCAAGACATTTAAATATGCAATGTATGCAGACGATACAACTCTATTTACTATAATTGAGTCTTTAAATTCATGTACTGAAGATATCGAACAACAGTTAAACACAGAATTAAATAAAGTAAACGAATGGCTGAAAATTAATAAACTGTCTTTAAATATAAAGAAATCAAAGTACGTAATACAAAAATTAAGAAATAAAATATTAATTCCTTTTCTACTTAAGATAGATGAAACTAGAATCGAAAGATTCCAAAGCTTTAATCTCTTAGGTGTGACATTACAAGAACATCTAAGCTGGAACAGTCATATAAAACATATTTCTATCAAATGTTCAAAAATTATAGGTATATTAAACAAATTAAAACACTTTCTGCCATTAAATATGAAAGTAACTTTGTGTAACTCATTAATGCTACCATATATAAATTATGGCCTAATGATATGGGGTTTTAGATGTAACAGAATTATCAAACTACAGAAAAAAGCAATTATAATAATATGTTTAAGTAAATATAATTCACATATTGAGTCACTGTTCAAGAAATAAAAAATTCTTAACGTAACAGATGT
>BSQZ01000141.1:157500-165000 GCA_033239005.1 Lamellibrachia satsuma
TGACAACGACCGCATCTACGCCGTCATCCGTGGAGGGGCTCTCACCAACGATGGCCATACTCCGGGCATTGCCAACCCCAGCTACGATGCCCAGGTAGAGTTGGTGCGACGGGCGTGCGCGAATGCCGCAGTTGCTTACGCAGACATCCCGTACGTTGAGGCTCATGGAACGGGCACACAGGTCGGCGACACGACCGAGGCGAATGCTCTCGGTCAGACGATCGGTACAGCACGAAAGAGCCGAGACACTCCTCTGTACATCGGTTCGGTGAAGTCCAACATCTCCCATTGCGAGGGCTCGGCTGGTATTGCCGGAGTGATCAAGACAGCCTTGGCGCTCCAACACCGTCAAATCCCGCCTGTCGTTCACTTCAGGCGCGGCAACGAGAAGATCAAGTTTGACGAGTACAACCTGAAGGTTCCGCAGAAGTTGGAGCCGTGGCCGAACAAAGACAAAGCCCTGGCTGGGGTTAGCTCGTTCGGTTTCGGAGGCGCCAATGCACATCTTGTTCTAGAAGGCATCTCATCTGATTTCAATGATTCTTCTGGAGTAAAGAAAGAACGGAAGATGGCATTTGTGAAGCCTTTGGTGATTTCTGCCCAGACGAAGGAGGGGTTGAATGAGAACGCGATCAAATGGATATCTCACCTCCAGAATAGCGAGGAGAGTTTCCACGACATCTTGTCGACGGCCGCATTGAGACGCCAGCACTACGGCCATAGGGTCGGTATCTTATGTCGGTCGAGAGAAGACGCCATCGCCGGACTGGAGGCGTTCGTTGACGGCAGTGAGAGAACGCGTTACGTTGAGGGACACGTTCCAGACACTCAGGCCGGCTCTGCGATTCGCCTCGTGTTTGTTTTCAACGGCATGGGCACTCAGTGGTTCGGCATGGGACAAGCGCTGCTCCAGGCAGAGCCAGTGTTTCGGGAAAACATCGCGGTAAGTGACAAGTCGCAGTCTACAAGCTAAATTGTAAATACAAACTAAATCGTAAATATACAGAATGCTTCAGTTGTTGTTATTATTGTTAATGTTTAATGTAAAACACGTATGAATTGTTTTTGTAACACTCACGCACGCACGCATGCACGCACGCACGCACGCACGCATGCACGCACGCACGCACGCACGCACACACACACACACACACACACACACACATACAAACACACACGTGCGGGCATATAACAATTGGTATGGTTGTCACTTCAGAAATTCGACAAAGTGCTGAAGTCGTTGAAGTGCAGCTGGTCGGTGATGGAGCAGCTTGAGAAAAGCCAGTTCAAAGACCGCATCAACGAAACTGGTATGCCGTTATCTAGTGGCGGAGGCGGCGGCGGCGGCGGCGGCGGCGGCGGCGGCGGCGGCGGCGGCTGCAGCAGCGGCGGTAGCGGTAGTGGTAATAACAGTGATAGTGGCAGTGGTAGTAATATTGACAGTGGAAGTGCCAGTGGTAGTGGTAATGACAGTAGTAGTGGCAGTGGTAGTGATAGTGGTAGTGACAGTGGTAGTAGAAGCAGGATCACCAGCAGCAGTAGCAGATATATTTTTATTGGTAAATAACTTTCTGGTAAATGGTCACTCTACTGAAATAAATAACATTTAAAGATAAGTTGCAATTAGCAAGCGATAACTTATGTACTATATTTCCCGCAGAATACGCCCAGCCAACCATCTGTGCCGTACAGATGGCATTGACGGAGCTGCTCAAGAAGTATGACGTCATTCCCGATGTCGTCATCGGCCACAGCGTGGGCGAGGTCGCCGCGGCGTACGCATGCGCCAAGTTGTCCTTCCAGAACGCGGTCTACGTCATCTACGAGCGAGCGCGAGCTTTGAAGATGACGAGCGGTTCAGGTACAATGTTGGCTGCCAGAGTGTCGCAGCAGGAGACGGAAGAATTCCGCGCGACAAATGAAGCCATATTCGCCGAAGTTGACATCGCGGCCGTCAACAGCGCATCGCAGACGGTGCTGTCCGGCAGGCGTGATGCCCTTGAAGCCTTCTCTGACGTCCTGCGTGACAAAGGCGTTCGAAATACGTTTCTGAACGTTCAGAACGCATTCCACAGTTCCCAACAAGAGCCGTTACGTAAGCATGTGCACAAGAAGTTTGCCAAGTTGCATTGCAGCCGCACGGACACGGACGCGCCCAGCATTGCCATGATGTCGACAGTGACGACAGACTACGTGAGCTCGGAGCAGGTAAACGGCGCCGACTACTGGTGGCGCAACATCCGTTACATGGTTCACTTCATGGACGCCATCGAGAGGCTGCTGGCGGACGGCTACTCCCATTTCATAGAAATCGGCGCGCACCCAGCGTTGATGTCCGTCATTCGTGACGTCATTGCGTCTTCCAAAGAGAAGCCCAAGAAGTTCTCTGTGATGCCGACGTTGAGACGAAAAGATGACCCAACAAACTCCTTTGACGGCCAGTTTCACATCATGTCGATGCTACTGCAATTGTTCTGTGAACAAAATCACAACGGTCTACAAGTGGCGTTCCATGACCAGTATCGCGTGGTGTCGCTGCCCACGTACACGTGGCAGCGGGTAAAGTGCGGACAGTATCCTTCGATACCTACGGAGCTTAGCTTATTCCCGCTTCATCCGCTTTTGGGTCGGAAGATTCCAATTCCGGCATTTGCCGAAGAAGGTGCCTCTCGCAAGATCACCTGGCACCAGCCGGGTGCGTCAATAGCTAAGACTCCGTGGATTGGTGATCACGTGATCCAAGGCGCGACAGTGCTGCCCGCTGTCTGTTACACGAACATGATGCTAGAAATCGCAAACGAACTACAAAACGGAGACGGTAGATTGTGTGTGCGCAACGTGCGCTTCCAGAAGTTCCTTTTCTTCCCGACACAAGGAGATGTGGAACTTCTGACGACGGCAACGAGCGAGCCAGGAAGTGACGAGAAGCTCTGGTCGGTCGGAGTGTGGAGCAAATCGTCTTCTGCTGAGTGGATGCTGCATGCCAGCGGACAGATCGACTTGAGAGGCGAAGACCTCGACGAAGACGACCAACCAGTGACGATCTCCCGCGGCAGTACACTTATGCGACTGCCGGTCGAGAAACTGCGACGTCGCTGCATGCACGAGAAGAGTATTACGTACAAAGATGTGATCGACAACGGTTTTCACCTGGGCCCGGCTTTCCATAGCGGTAGACTCCTCGTTATCAATGACGACGCCACAGAGGCACTGTTCTACGCAGAAGCGGCGAAAGAAATCCTCCATGACTTCCACAGCTACGCCTACCACCCGGCCTTCTTCGACGGTCTGCTGCACGGCTACATCCTCATGGTGATTGTTGGGGGACGGATGTTGGCCGAGAGAAACAACGAACCATTCCACTACTCCACAGAAGTACCATACAGCTTTGGCGACGTGAGTTGTTTATCTACTCTATTAAAGCATGTTTTGAAACCTGCACCGCTTCCTTGTACGTTCACAGGAAAGGCTACAGGCGCTTTCACACGCGCGATTAGTTGTTCGACTGATCGGACGAAACGGTGTTCCGGGCTTTTAATAGCAAACATCGTGGTAAAGTTGTGTTTCCCGTTCGATATTTGTGTGAACGCATGCGTTGATTAATCACGTGGAAAAACATCCGAACAGCTGTTTTTTGTTTTATTACAATAGTCTCTAACTATATGTTTTATTGTCTTACACTATGATTGACTAACTTCTGGAGAGCATGTGAAATGAATGCATATAGTATAGCTTTTCTTGTAGTTCAACACGTCCGCTTCTTCCAGGGCCGCGATTTCAGAACAGTAGAGCGAAATTGCGGCCCTGGAAGAAGCCGGTTGTGAAGTCTACACGTTCAAGGCGGACGTTTCGAACTACAAGAGAAGCTATACTATATTTTATTTTTTATGTATTCATTTCATATCCTCTCCAGACGTTAGTCAAATATAGTGTAAGACAGTAACACATTTAGTTTGAGAATGTTGTAATAAAACAAAAACGCCACCTGTGCGGTTGTTATACCACATGATTAATCAACGCAAGCATTCACACACATATCGAATGGGAAACACGACCCTACAACGGTATTTGCTGTTAAAGGGCCGTTCGCACGATTCGATATATCCTGATCGGCTATGTGTGACTTAAATTTGTGTTTTTCATACAATATTGCCGTCAGTATGTAATTTTATTAATCATGTGGCGTTTTCGATTAATTAATATCACCTCTAAATGTGCCGATTTCCAACATTCCTCTGGTACATGGGTTTGTGACGAGCCAAACTAACTTTCATAGGGCATTTGTAAATTGTAAATCAATACCGTTTTGAGGATGTACGAATCCCTTTCTCGGATAATTGAACCACCATGTGTGGACACAAGAACGGACATATGGCAAACTGCATCGTAATAACAAATATATTCACGCTCTCAAATAATCAGTTAAAACAAAAGCTAAAAACAACAATGGAAACAAGAAATTTGGATACTTGTTATTTATTCTTTCAAGGTGGAGTTGTACGGCGAGCCGAAGGAGAAGATTGTGACACATGTCAAGTCGTACGTTGAAGACGGAATCAGGTACGCCGACGTACGTGCTGCTGACGCCGCCACTAACATTGTCTTCTGCGTGCTGTCCAGAGTCCGCTTTGACCCTTTGCCCGACACTAACGACAACAATGCCCTGCACACGTGGTCATTGTCGTGGCACCCCTTCGACATTAGTGAGCAGACTCGTGACACGGGGCTCCATGTAGACAAAATCGTGATTGTCTGCGACAAGGAAAAGAACGCGAACCAAATGGCTGAAGCGATGAAGAGAGAAGGCGCCTCACAAGTGCGATGGGTGTCTAGTCGTCAACTTGATGAGCTGCCGCGGAAGTGTCATCAGCTGAGGCATAATGATGTTGTTTTGCTTTATCTGGACCCAATAGAAGAGGACTGCGGCCAGATGGATGCTGACAAGTTCACAAGAGTCATTGATGACACTTGTATTACAGCAACATCAGTTCTGCTCAAGATCAAAGAGGCTTTTCCAGACGACCCACCAAGGGTTTGGATGGTGACTCGTGGAGCTGCCTACGTGCAAACCGGAGACATCCCTCGACCTTGTCTGAACACCGTCCACACGGTGATGCTGACAGCAGTTCACGAGTTCTACCTAAATCTGACATCCAGTGTCGATCTGTCGCAGGATATGGATCTCGCGGGAGACGCCGCTATATTAGCGAGACTTGTCGTACCCCCTTTGTTGCAAGAGAACGAATTCGCCATAAGACCAACAGACGACGGAGAAGCAAAGATTCTGGTGCGTCGTCTCACCAATTCCCTCGCTACCAATATGAAATCGACGTCCGTGTCATGGAAACTGCCTTTAGATGGTGACACCATTAGAGTGATTGAATTACAAGGAGAAGACTGTAGCGAGTTTCATCGCCCTGAAGTAGACATCAAAGTAGAAGCTTTCAGTGTCGTCGCTGTGGACGGTGCGACAAAAGCAGTGGTGTGCGGCATCGTTGACGCTGTCCACCCAGAGATACAGTTCGTGAAACCGGGCGATAAAGTGGTCGCTCTGTGTGAAGGTGTTCTCAAGACGAAGATGCGCCTATCGCCACGAGAGGTTGTCCGAGTGCCGTCAAATGTAGGCGGATCTGCTGACGTGTTGAGTAAGCTCGATAGTTTCCTGCCGGGCCTCTATCTTTGCAACGGTGGCGACATGTTGCGACCCGAGTCGAAAATAGCTGTCTACACCAAGACTTCAGTTGAACAAAGTTCCATGTTGACGGAAGTCCTGCGTCACCAGGGACACGATGTGATTTTGTTCACGAAGCAGGCGTTGAAGAGGAAAGACAGACATCGATCAACTGACGTCTTCGACGCTCTCATTGCTCTCGATGATGACAGTTTGACGGATACAACAGCAGAGGAACTGCTCGGATCAGTGCGCAAATTTGGAACGGTCGTTATGTACATGGCAGACGACAAGGAGGCGATGCCAAGTCGAGGAACACTTTTTCGCAACAAGCGCCTCGTGCTGCTCAGCAACAGCCCCATCTGGCAGCCAGACGAATTTCCGACATTGGCGACGCGAATGTTCGCCATATTGGAAGACGCCGACCAGAAAGCTTTGCCGCAGTTCGATGCCCGCGCCGCTTCGCGTCGTAAGCGAGAACTATCCGATACCATCGGCCAAAATATCAGCGACGTTGCGAAAGGAAAGATGGTGATCGTAATAGATGGTAAATGTCCGGTCCCTCTCTCATTCGACGGAAATCGATTCAACCCAAATAGCAATGCTATCTACATAGTCACAGGTGGCATGAAAGGCTTCGGCATGGCGACAGTCAAATGGCTCTTTTCAAAGGGCGTCAAACACGTGGCTATCATCGGGCGTAGTGAAGCTACACCAGAACAGAAGAGCGACATCGCGGCCCTGGAAGATGCCGGTTGTCACATCTACGCGTTCAAGGCGGACGTGTCGAACTACAAGAGAATGGAGGTGGTCATTGACCATCTGCAGCGAAAGGATCACCCGATCGAAGGCATCTTCCACAGCGCGGCAGTGTTCCGCGATGGCTGGATGACGGAGATGTCTCATGACGATTGGATGGACGTCATGATGCCCAAAGCCTACGGATGCCTCGTACTACACCAGCTGTCGCTGCGAAAGAACCTGCCACTGCAACACTTCGTCACTTACTCGTCGATCGTTGGACTGGTCGGCAATGCGACTCAGGCCAACTACTGCGTGGCGAACGCGTTCTTGCTGAGCTTGGGGGACCTCCGTCGTTCACTCGGTCTGCCGAGCAGCGTCGCTTGCTTCGGAGTCATCAACTCTACCGGCTTCGCCTATCGCAACGAGCTCATCGCCATGTATGACAAGAAGGGGATGTACTCGGTATCTCCGAAACATGCTCTCGATGCAGTCGCGACGATGTTGAGCTTAGACATAGACCACCTGGGGATCACAGCCGCGTTCGACAAAAATAAATTTGTCGAAGCTTACCGAGGCGCTATGGCACAGAACACAAAGTTTGAAGGCGGATATCTGTCGCGTTTCAAGTACATGACGGAGGGCATGACATTCGGAAATGGCTACGGGAAAGGGTTGACGGATCGCATTCGCGAGGCAACGCCAGACGAAGGAAAGGCAATGGTTATGGGTGAACTCACGTCGGCCTTGGCAAAACATCTCGGTATCAAAGAAACAGATGTGTCCGTGGACTCATCTCCTGTCAACCTCGGCGTCGATTCTCTCTTGGCGACCGACCTCAGCAACAACATAATAAGCGTTTTCAACATCCAGTTTCTGCCCGTGGAATTGCTGAATGACAAAACTACTTTGCTGTCCATCAGCCATTCCATCTACGTCAAAGTGTTGCAGGGTCAAGGGGCCGCGTTGGGCAGTTCGACTACAGAAACAGACATCGAAAGCGAAACGACGCAGAAACGGCCCACGTGGGTACAGAAGGTCAACAACCCTGTCAAAATTCATGCACAGATCGTGTGTTTCCCGCCGAA
>BSQZ01000141.1:167500-242500 GCA_033239005.1 Lamellibrachia satsuma
TTATAATAAATTAACACAGATAAATCAGCAGGAGACACAAGTTACCAATTATATTAGTTACATGACCACGCATGCGCAATATGCACACTTCATGTAGAGGTAGTATCTATTTTCTAATGTATAGTGATTTGCTTCCAAAGAATAGGTTGCACTGTGACAGAACTGGATGTTTACCTATTAAATGTGTAAACATCCGGGAACTGTATATCTAACTCATCACAAGCAAACATCATACCATTTAAAACAATGGTTCGATAAATAAATGAAAGAATTACAAACCAGGAGTTTAGCAGTTAGAGTGATTTGTAAATTATTATAAAGGTTAATTGAAGACCATAATTTGGTGGACTTTCTTGTTAGGCATAAATTATTAAATCCATCTCAATATGGATTCCTAAAAGCGAGGTCCTTATTAACATATAATATTATGTTGTTTTTTGGAAGAAATCACTAAATGGATAGACGAGGGATCACAAGTAGTTATTATTTACAAAGTGCCACATCAAAGATTATGCGGAAGGATCTGCATACATAATTGTACTTCTAATTTCGTACTTGCTGTAGTTAGTACACAACCTTAGTTGCACAGTTGCGTAAGCCAATATAGCAGATGTGACTATGTGTTAGCCACCAGGCGGCGATACTGCATAGCCACCCTGACTTGTAAGGTGCTGCCACTGCGGACTTGGTGTGCAATGAAGACTATGACATCTAACTATAATCGAGCTATAAAGGTCGGATTGGCGATAATGTTCTGAAAAAGGCTGGTTAGTTGAATGAAACCTCGAAACACCATACAATTTTTAGTAAACACAACATACAGACTAGTCAGTTAATAGAACGTTGCCGAGTGCTGGCAACAACTAGAACTAGAACTAGAACTATAGCGTATGTTTGTATGTGGTTATGTTAACGTTTTTCTCCTAGACGGCTTGCACCTCGGGCGCCAAACTTTCAGGGATTAATCTACAACCCCACGAACGAAACTTTACGCCTTTATTTGTTTCGAAATTCCCCGTATATCAAGGCTTCTTAGTGGTTCTTATGGTAAATAAATTGTTCGCTACGTAAAACGGCCAAACGTTAGGCCGTGGCTATTTGACCGTATACGGTCGAATGGCCTGGGGGCTATATGACCGGATACGGACAAATAGCCCATGACAGCTTATAGTTATACGCTATTTGACCGGATGCATAAAAGGTAGTTATGTAACGTGGACTCTATAATATATAAATAGTATTAAAGGCTATGACGTATTTGACTGCATTCATCCGTAGTAGTTTCGTAGGATTCCGGGTTGCTTACCAAACGAAATTTAATAAACGTTAGCTCTTCGCAAGGCAATACGATATATCTGTGCACTTGTTCGCCAGGTGTCACTACTAACAGTCTAGTGAAGGTAATTCTAGGTAATTGTTAGATGTTAAATAAATGTTATTTAAATATTTCGGGCCTAAATATGTACATTTTAATAAATATAATAACTAACTTAACTCTTGTTGTAATTTATTATTATTATTATCATCTTTATTGGGACTCAAGATCCACAAACATGTACATATTAAACAAATTGTAAGTTAGATATAGCAGCTAGAAAACAAATTATATTGTGCTGGCGGGTTCCATTCGTAATTACCAAGACATAATCAAATCCCTTCAGGGTAATATTTTATCTTGTGTGAATTTCAACAATTTCAATCTTTGTTTAATCACGTAGGATCAACATAATGAAATGATTAACACGTGAGTTTTATGTTTTCGGTTTCAGGCCAATGTTATCACGTACTATTGCATGGCTTATTGTGTTAGTGATTTTCAATGATAACAATACAATATTTCGACATCCGATTCAATTGAGTTAACTTTAGGCTTTTAATACATGACATAACACACAGCACAACATACACGTGACAAATAATATAACCTATAGTCTAACGTGTATAAACAAGACAAGAAAATCAGATATATTGAACGGAAAACCACATGTATTTATGCAGCGTAAACCAATATGTATGTTAAGCTGTTAAGCTGTTAAACTGTGCAGTGTATTAGTACTTAACCATATAAATTGGTTAAAATTAATATCAACAAAACATATTTTGCATGTAAACATTAACAGACTGAAGAATAAATCTTCACGTTGAAATGTAACGTTCGACCCCAATTGCAGTTCACGCACACATTCACGTTGTCGCATCCCTGCAACAGAGATGCTATAGAGCCGTAATATCGGGATTCCACACTGTGCTACAACGGCGTGTTGCCCTCCGCATATGTGGCGTTTTTGCCGATGTCATCCAACTAGAGTGCTGCCGCCCATGGTGAAGTATAATCTTACTAAGATAATTATATGTAAATGAGGCCTAAATAAAGATGACAAAAAGAACCTTAATCAAAGAGTGTATGTGCGTGCATTTGGAAAAAACACCATGTACAATTTGAAAGCAGCCGGTGTACTAGACAGTTAGCACTAAACGATGAGGTGCCTGGTGAGAGTTACAGCCGGTGTACTAGACAGTTAGCACTAAACGATGAGGTGCCTGGTGAGAGTTACAGCCGGTGCAAGGCATAGCTTCCAGCACTGGCGCGCTACACCTGGAACAGTGCCTGTATGCATGTGCAGTGCCTGTATGCAGCTGCATCGCTTTTTTTGTGACGCGCTATGATGTTAAGGGTCTGCATACTGTTGTGAGGAATTAGTCTGTCATACCCGTTGCCCAGCCATGAGCGAAGCATTTATTATAGGCAGTTCCCATCACATAACCATGATTGCAGTGGCCATGCATGCGGCCACAGTGCACTGTGCCATTTCTGTGCACTATTGGAGATTGCACTATGTTCCACTTTTCCTCCTCTAATGTCACTGTGACATTTGTTGTGGGTGACAAGAGCATGAACAATGTAATTGCTAAGAATTGTCGCAAGCAGACAACACGATATAGTCTTGTATTCTTAGGGACCGCTTATCGGCCTTGCAGACCTAGCTAGCTTATTAGATATTGCAGTGCTGTCAGCCTCTACATCTGAAGCGCTCTCACAGCACTAGACATGTTCAACATGCCACCAACCGCAGCCCCCCACGAACGTCCCCTGCATCAATAACACGTGTCGCCAAGCTTAGGGAACTGAGGAGCTGTGTAGGCACAGCTCAGTCATATATATATATATATATATATATATATATATATATATATATATATATATATATATATATATATATATATATATATATATATATATATATATATATATATATATATATATATATATATATATATATATATATATATATTATTGGACTACATCTTGAAATAAATGTCAGTCACTCTCGTTTCGTATTTACTAAGTCAACAATGAAGGAACACTTGAGGATAGAGGTAGTGCGATGTGAAGAAAGATTGACAAAGAAAGCAAGGGAAACAGAAGACAGTGGCAGAATGCGAAGAGGGAGACCGTAATTAAGATGTAGTGTTCAAATATGTTTATAATAATATGTTTCAATAATTTATATTTTCACCATTCTGCTGCTAGTTTAACGTTTGCAATGTCTCTGATTGTCACTTTCGTTGTCGTAAATACTTGAATCAGTGCGGCTATGTCAACCTCGACCGCGGGCTTCTATGACTAACTGCAAACACTTGAAAACTAGGTCAAGATTGTGATTTAAATATAGCAAGCTCCTTCATGTAAATTGGACAAGTAAGCCTTTAGTTTACTGAGTCGATTTTTTCTAAAGCAAAATGACTGACAAAATACAAATCGGCTATATTTTATCAAAGAACGAAGTAGAATATTAAAAACCATTCAAATGAAACTTTATTTTTTTTGTACAAAGAAGCCCAGTTGTTCAAAAGAGTCCTGGCTCACGGTATCTGATTTATATGTTCGTGTCTCTTACATTTTTTTCTTTCTCGAGACACCATGATACTTTTTAGTCAATGTGTTTCTCCAAAACGCTTGTTGTTCTACGTGGTGTTTTCTTAAGTTAGTCACGATTCTGTGTTCCTGTGTATCTTTGCCGAAAGGGTCGTTGTTGCAATGACGTCACCAGACATGAACTAGCGTTGAAACTATGTGTAGCTGTTTTACGAGTCCTACCAATTCACACGCATCACCGTCGGCATAACTGCATAAATTATAAATAAATACAGCTGATGTGCTTGAAGTAATTTGTTCAACTGTTAATATGAAACACAGACATTCTGAAACAGGCGCAAGTAGAACAACTTCCTTTTTCTCCAGGACTGTTGATAAAAAATGTGCATTTGTAATCTTGTGCAACAGCACCTACGCACACCGATGAAGCATAGGTAAAGAGAATACATTTGTATGTCGCTGACGGCTGGCGCCGAGCAGTTGTGGACACCAATTCTCTCTCGACCCATGTTTCCATGGTTACGCAGGATTTGAGAAAAATATTGTTGCTGGAGGGAAGGGGCCGCTGGGTGTGGGCTGGCTGCGGGTGGTAGGCATGCTGGAAAATACCGACGCTGGAGAAAAGGGCGGCCGATGGAAATGGTGCGAAGGCCGGGAAAGGCGGCCATGGACGGATTCTTGGGAATGAGAGCCGTGAAGTGGTGTGTTTGCTGGGAAAAAGGGAAAATCTTATGTCAACGACGAACACAACGACAACAGAAGCACGGCAACATATGCATGTTCTCCAAACTGTTGGAGAACAATGTCACCAATCAACTAAATGATTCCATAACTTAAAGACCTTAGTTATGAAGAACGTCTAAATGAACGTGGTTTAACAACCCTAGATTCAAAGAGTTTAAGAGGAGATCAAATTGAAGTTTTTAAGATATTGGAATATATATATATATATATATATATATATATATATATATATATATATATATATATATATATATATATATATATATATATATATATATATATATATTTAAATAACTATTTTTTCTCACTCAAGAAAGATAGTAGAACTAGAGGACATGAGGTAACATTATTTAGAGATCAGTGTCGATTGGATATCAGGAAGTACTCGTTCTCACAGAGTACAATAAATGAATAGAACAACTTATCTACAGATTGTGTAACTGCTAGCAGCATGAATATGTTTAAAAACAAGGTTGACATATATACATATATATATATACATATATATATATATATATATATATATATATATATATATATATATATATATATATATATATATATATATATATATATATATATATATATATATATATATATATATATATATATATATATATATATATATGAAAAAGGTTGGACTCTCGATAAGCCAATGGCTTCCTTTTCCACTTGCCATCTGGGCTTTTGCATTGGATGGTAATCTTGTTCAATCTCTTGTCTTGTTATATCTCACCAGGGGACGCCACTGGTCAGGTTTACGCCGAATGGTAGGCTTGCCGGAACAGTTACAGTGTGTGCGTGCATCCGTGCGTGGGAGCGAGAGGGCGTGCGTGCTGTATCCGTCCGTCCGTCCGTCCGTCCGTCCGTCCGTCCGTCCGTCCGTCCGTCCGTCCGTCCGTCCGTCCGTCCGTCCGTCCGTCCGTCCGTCCGTCCGTCCGCGTGATCACGAGTTATTTTTGCGCGTCTTGCCTCTATGATAGCACATAGTCTGATAGGTAGATGCCCTTTAACATCCACACAATGTGTGTGTTCTGACACAATAAAAAACAGCTTGTTTCAATGTGCTAATGATATTAATATGATAGCAGCAGCAACAAGCTTGTTCTGTCTAATGAAAATTCCGGCAAGTAGACGCCATTAGTTTTGAAAGTTGTTTGTTGAAATGTTATTGACATAACATAACGCTATGATTCTACACAATCAGTGACCGCGTTTTATACATTATTCGGCAAAAGGTGGGTATTATGGGTAAAAATAACTGATGCCTTCGCTTTCAACATATACAAAAAATATCTGATTTTCGCAGAAAAAAAGGAATTTCATACATTTGCCGTGAGATTGTGAAAAATAACGGGAAACCGTCAGTTTATGTGCGAGAGTTGACATGTATGACAGCGTTTAATACGTTATTCGGTACTAGACGAGTATTACAGGTAAAATTAACGGAAGCCTTCGCTTGCGACATACACAAATATATTATTTGTCTAATTGCATACCTTTATTGTGAGACCTTGACAATTAACACAAACGGTGAGTTTCACGGTTTATGTGCGAGTGTTAACAAGTATGACTTAGCCATTTTAATAATTACACAAGTCGATGAATCAATTTTATTTACGTCAAACAAAATACAACAAACGCAAATAAAAGGACATTTACATTATGTAGAAAGGTGACTTAAGTAAATGTGAAGTGCTTTATATAATAACAAACAGTTCAACAAATTAAAAATACATTCTAACGATTATATTACATATTCATATGCATAAATACATAATAATTAAATACATACATGCATATATGCATGCATGCATGCACACATTAATAAGATTGCATACGTATACAGTTGTACATACATACATACATATTTGTATTGTATATGCATATATTCTTATATGCATACATCTATAAATACATACATGTACACATGCATACGTATATACATACACACGTATATACATTCATACGCACATATATACATACATACATACATACATACATACATACATACATACATATATACATACATACATTCATACATACACACATACATACATACGTACATACAACATACATCAATGCCACTCATTTATGCTTAAGCAGTAATGCAATGAGCTTCATAACAAAAACTATTGCAACGCTCAGTCACAAAAATAATGACCATAAATTATACAATGTTTACTGTTTTCTAGTTAGTGGTAATCCCATTGATAACTCGGTTGAACAAGTCGTGCGTGTTGCACAAGAACTTCTGGTAAAGTGACTGTGCACTAACTACGGGGAGCCACCGGTCACTGCGCTGCCCAGCGACTTCAGATGACAGCAGGAGACAAACAAAGTGTTGAAAGACATTGCTAGTTAAACATGTCAACGGCCACAACAAACATGAAACAAATAGACAACATCTAGAAAACCGAAACATTTGTAGACAAATGTTACGTTTCAACGGTGCAATCTAGCGGATCAGTTTATCTACCTGTGTATACCGTGAATAGGATTATAAATACAAGCTCACGCCAATTCCATCACCATCAACACATTAACAATTTTGATATTGATAAACTGCTGTCAACGCGTACATTGAAACGCGATGACATTGATAGAATATGTGAAGGTATATACACATGACATCGATATACATAATACAATTACAGACATTATTGATATTCATATTTAGTCCGGAATTAAATTCCCCTTATTTGATTCAATGTTGAAGAAGATTGGAGAAGACTGGCAAGTTGTTGGAGACGACTGGCAAGTTCATAGATATCGGCTCCAGTTATTCGCCATTTGATGTCCTCCAGGCGAGCCTGGGCGATATTGAGGAGTACCCCTATCGCTCATCGGTGGCCTGTAATCGTGAGGTCCTGTGTAGTTGTCTCGTGGCCCACCCATATTGGTCATCGGCGGCCTGTAGTTGTGAGGTCCGGTGTAGTTGTCTCGTGGTCGACATAAGTCGCTCACCGGTGACACGTACTTGTGTGGTCCAACGTATCTGTCTTGTGGACGACCTATGCCGTTCAGCGACGCCACGTACTTGTTTTCTCCTGGCCAGCCATTGTGGTACCCCGACTCCTCATATCGCGGGGGTAGGTCGCGATTGGGGTACGGCATTGGTGCAGGGCCGTTTCCAATTTCAATATAACCGTTTCGAGGATTATTCCGGACGCTGCCATCTCTACGCGTGCGTACTTGACTTGTTGGTTGGGAATCGTCGGCGTGTCCTAGTGACGCACCGAAACCACGATCTGCTTCCATGCGTCCCATGTCACGATGGTTCCAGCCGTCCACACCGCCCACCACCGAGGGAAGTTGGGGCGGGAACTCGGGAGACACAGAACTTCGCTTCTTCGTTAAATTCGACGGCCCCATTATCGATAACAGCGCGGGGATAATAAGCAACCCATGAAATGCACCCAGCGATATGACCAAGAACATCGTGTTGAAGAAGGTACGAAATATGTAAGAGTTGGAGAAAGCTAACGCAGATACTCCCAGGATTGTCGACAGTGCCCCTGCGCTATGGGGTACCCAAGAGAGTGAAGAGCATTACGCATGCGCTGGTTACCAGTCTTGCCCTCTGCCAAGACGAAGGCGTAAGTGATATGTGCCGAGAAGTCAACACAGAAACCGATGCATATGACAATGTTGATCATGGAGATCGAGTCGAGGTTAACGCCCCACCACGTCATGTAACCCATGACCCCTGTACAGATGGACACGATGCTGAAAGTCACCCACAAACTGCATACCGGATGTGGTATGAGCAACAGCGATACAACAAACATGGCCGCCGTCGCAATAAGCAGATTCTGCCGCGTGTTCGGCCAAACGGCGAGGTACTGGTCGTAGAATATGAACGCGGGGTGAAACACTGTCACATTCAGATGATGGTGGTCATCTGCGATTTCACGAGCTTTGGACATCATTTTGCGTTCGCGCATCGACGTGTCCATATCTTTGGAATGCACGAAGAATCGTGAGTATTTCACTTTATCTGAGTCTGTTTTAATGTCCATATTGTAATTAGCATTGAGTGGACTGTAGTTTGACAAAAAGTCGACAAATATTGATGTGAAGTTTCCAGAGTTTACATCATCGCTTCCGATGAATGTTGTGAAATCGCGAGTCCATGCTGATGTAACGTCTTTGCTGTGGAAATACTCAGAAATTTCGAATTTCTGTATCAACTTTTCGATATTGTCTCGTTCGGTCTTGTCCCATAGTGGAAACTCCTTGCCAACATTGACACTGATGACAGGTCCGTACTCACGAAAGTACTTAATGTCTTGTTCGTAGTAGTCAGTAACGTAAGAACCATCGAATGCCAGTCTATCTAAGGTGATACCCTCCTTTACGTTCACACAACCCCATATAGCAAACGCTATGTACGCCAGATAGACGTGTAGGAGAAATATCTTGAAGGGACGAGTTGACAGCAATCCTCCCCACGAGTCCCTGAAGAACGCCATGGCCCTAACATCGGCCGTGTTGTTGTTATCTTTCATTTCCTCTTCCGTGTAGCCGCCTGTGCAGAAGAGCCGGAAGATGGCGCTGCGGTGTCCTGCAATAATTAAACGTAGGGGCTACCAGAATGCTACAGGCACAAGATAAATGATTGAAACGTGTTAGCATATAAGTATTATATTTACTGCATTATTGGTAGCCGGCAAGGATGTTTTTCGATCAAACGGTTTGATACAGTAAAGTCCACAATAAGAATAATATCAACATTTTCATGGGAAATTTTGGAAAACTGTAGCGGGGAAATCTAGGGATAATAAATCGTTGGCTTGCCATCCCTGTTACACTTCTGACTTGAAATGAATTCCCTGCTTCATGCCTACTTGCCTTTGGTTTGGGCACGACATCCCTGGTATATACTTCACAAATGGAGACATGGGCACGTCTTCCCTGATGGGTGATTATCTGCTTGTGACTATGGGCAGACCTCCCTGCTGTATGTCTATTTGCTAGTGATTTAGGTTCGGCCTCTCTGTTAATGCCTACCTGCTTATGGCTCTGTTGTATTCCTAAATTCCTGCTTGTGGTTCCATTATACCCTCCCTGTGTTTACATCCTGGTAGTTTAAACACAGTTTCCCTGCTATATATCTACCTGCTTGTGACTTGGGCACAGCCTTCATGCACGTGGCTGGATGCCTGCTGCTTGCCTCTCGCCGTCCCGTCAGCACCATGCAGGCGGCGAAGAATGTGATCTGGTAGAAATAGTCGAACAAGACAGCGATAACCGTGTACGTGCAAAAGATGCGCACGGACCGGAACTTCGTGATTGCGCCGATGCCAATCGACAGAGCGTCCGTAAGACTTGTGATTGTGATCGACAACGCCGCTTCCGAGAACGCCCTGCCCATGCGCTCTTCCACCGGCAACCGGAGGTCAGTCTGACGCCATGCCGCCAACATGACAAACATGTCGTCAACGCCAATTCCTATCATGTAAAATACACGTTCTCAAAACATAACAATTATAGTAAACAGTATAAAACAATGCAGCAAAGATTTTTCATACAAACCGTTCAAACATAACATATCAAAGAAAAGCATGAACAGAACTTGCCAACGACAATTCCTGTGATATAAAGGTCAGTAAAACGATTATATTGAAAGCAACAAACCCAAACAGCGACGACGAAAAGTGTGCATAAACTATTACAACACCCATATATATAAATGAAATGACAAGTGTAAACTACGAAATACAATGCACACTACGAATGAACAGTTGTCGTGATTTTAGCTACGTTTTCGTGAAATACTAAATATATTGTAACATTGGTAAAAAGACGACTTACCAAGAACGAGAAAGGTACTCGATGCGACGATATCAATAAAGGGAATGCCAGCGTGAAGCACGAGACCGAACCCCGAGACTAAAGCGAGACCGGCCGAGAGTACGCCAAGAGTAGCGAGCCACGGCTTACTACGCACCCAGTCGGCGCTCATGCACGACACGATGGAGAAGGTGATTAGAACTGTGAACAAGATAGAGAATAGCGGAAAGACTGCTTCAGCGTTACGCTTCAGTTCGTCTTCGAGAGAGTAAGCGGTGAAACGCGTCACGGTGATGTGTGTGTAAGTTTTTTTGGCGAGGGTAGTCAGGAATTCGTCTTGCCACTTTCTCACAGTTAAATTATGTTGTTCGGTTTGATTTTCGTTAGACCGTAGGTAGTAGAACAACGTTCACGCTTTTGCTTTGGTGTCGCCCCCTGCCGTCTTGCTCACTCCACCAATGGTGCTTCCTAGAAAGAATGTCATATTAGGTCCTTGCCCTTGCTGAAACGTATGAACAGGGAAAGATAATTTATTTAGAGGAACGTTCATATCATGCAATATAAGTAACATGTTTGTCGCTTCCTCACAGGAGCCTGCACACAGATCGCTGTAGTTGTACGTCTTCCCATCATTCTCAACTCTCATCTTTCGAATGTCCTTGTCAAGTTGTTCCACTTCATCGAAAACGTCTTTTGTCAATACGTTTCCGTCTGTCTTCTTCGTTGTCACGATCATTCGACCATATTCTCCGAGAGTTGACATTCTGGTGGGACTAAAATTGTCAGATGTTTCGTATTCGTGGAATAGACGTTGCATGGTGGAGCGTTCATCCTTCGACCGGGCACCTTCTGGGGAAAACAACTTCTCTACGTCGTATTCTTCATTGAAGTAGAAGAAGCCCGATCCTAGCGCCGCGGTCAACAATAGCGGACAAACGAGGAACCATATTGGGTGTCGGGCGATGAAGCGACCATAGACGTAGAAGGCTCGGCTTAGCGGCCTCTCAATACAGTCGAACTGTACCATTGTCTTTGTTACTTCACGTTTTATGTGGCATTCGCTTCAATACTTCGCAGAAATGGAAACAAAATCACATTATATAGATCAAATTATCCACACACATCTACACTCACACAGTCACCCCACACATATACTAATGCAGTCATGTAAATAGATGGGAAGAAAATTAATTGAATCATGCAAGGTAAAACCAACAGCTGCTGCCGAAGAGTATGTGGAAGTGGCTCCCGTACGACCATCCGGATCATGGGATGAAGATTAAAAGCAACATCAACATAAATAAGAATCAAAACCATGGATATAAGCATGGACTTTATGCTATTAATTCTAAGATCGGTCAAAATGATTCAATGTGTAGCAAAGTCGTCTCTCGCCCTGTGTGCATAACGTTAAGGATATATAAATAAATAAAAAGTAACAAGTAAGACTGTGTGAAGTCATTGTCTCGATACGAGGTTAATATAGATATAATAATAATAATTTTTGCTATTCACAAAATTCAGGACGTTCTGACTTTTACGATTATATAAATATACATGTAACCTGTAACCTAGCCTTGGGGACTAGTTCGATTGTGAATAATGGGTATTTCGTCCGAAAGTAAGCTAAGGCCGTGGGTCGGAAGAGGACGCCCTTACCCTTGCCTAGAAGTTTATTAGTGGGTTGTCAATCGGCTTCCTCAAGGTCCGACATTGGCCAGATCCATTATCGGGCGGAGGAAAGTTTGACCAGTTGTCGGACAGCCACCCACACCGTACACATGTAATAATTATGCGAACATGCAAATGTGTTGGTTGTTTGGCGTCGGTGTGTTCACGCATGCTTGATATGGTCTTGGATGCTTTTGGCAGAATCAGGAGATGTTCCTGCATGCGTACGTGGGTATAGGAAACTTCTGGGAAAGTGACTGACTAGCTTTGAAAGGTTATAGAATTGCGCCCTCAGGGAGCTCGACAGACTGTTTCACCGAAACACGACGTGTGCACTCCACGCTCCACGAAATTTCCCCAACATTCAGACTATTAAACATGTCAGCGAAACATGTTACCGATGATACGGTGTACTGATGTGAAGTGATGGCGATTTATGTGATTGTGAAATGTACATGAAGTGACTTGCCTTCGAATAAACCCCTAATCGAATAGATACCTGGACAACTGGTATTACAACTGATTTAATTTCAAACCTTGCGAGAATTGAATCTCGCGCACGCGCCCAACAACGACTAGATCGGGCTCGATCCTTACAACTGTATTATTACTATTAATACAACGACCGCGGGAGTCCAGTCTTATCATGCACATGATCTTGCCGGCCGAACTGTTTCTTACAATGAACCTGATCTAGATCTACGACGCTACGAGTCACCGTCACAAGACCTATCGCGTGAGCTTCTGACAGATACCTAGCTTTTGGACAGCAAACTCTGACCACGAATCTGTTTTCTATTCGCATTATAAAACTAGCTGTTTCCTGGTGACTTCGTGGTCCACGCTATTAATCATCATTCGATCCGATGCCTATATAAGACTATCTATTTACAACTTAAATTGTTATATAGCACAGGACTTATTGGTATATTTGTCAATGTGTTTCCACTAGGTATTTTGCACCACCCTTTACTCATTTAGCGCCAGTATTGAGTCAATCAAAGTTATCTAGTTCGGCATAATAACGAAGGGTGTAGCTTTGATACAACGAGTACCTTTTTAAGATTTATAATTCATGGGAAAGCGTACATATGTGTCTCACATGTATAACCAGAACTAGTGTGTTTTTGTTTGTTGTTATTATATTATGTTATAATATATAATTAGCACAATAGTTATTAAAACTACTTTACATTATGTCCCGTGTCTGCAATATCTGAAACCAAGGCACTGCGAATTGCTGAACTTGACAATCATTTCAGTTTGAGTAATGGCGTGTTGTAGCTGGCTCGGAAGTATGTGCCGTAGCTACGGTTGTCATCCGGGGTTCGTATCACGCATATAATATATGCGGTGTGACAGATTACTCCAGCATCAGGACATGACCAGTGGATACACAGGAGAATGCTGACACAGCTGCATCCCACACCCAAACACTTCTGTCAACCTGATCTTTATGTATCACTGCAATGTTTGAATACGCCTGTTACTGACAGTATTAATCCGTTGCGATGAATCATATGTTCATGAGCAAAATAAAGAGTGACAATGACGATGTGTCTACACTACTTTACTCTAAACTACACCACACCACACCAAGCTACACTACACCACACCACACCACACCACACCACACCACACCACACCACACCACCCACACTAAACTACACCACACCACACCACACCACCCTACACTACACTACACTGCACTACACTGCGGGTACTTAGCTATCCGTTGGTCTCTAACCTGCAGTTGCCGACGATTGCACCTCCAGTGACAAAGTCGACACTCCGACAGCAGCCGTCCGTGCAGCGGGCAGTCACGTAGGTATAACTAACGGTGGCCGTGACTCACTAGCACACGACAACCAAACCTGACCTGGCAGGCGCTTCGGGTCATTCACGAACCTAATAGCTGGGATCTACTTCTACTGATCCATTCAAACGTGCCGCCTGTGCTACTCAGTGTATAAGTGACGCGTAACGTTTCAGGGTCACATTTTCATAGCACCTGTTTTGCGCAAAGCCACTCACAGCGTCGTACATACAATAGAAACACTAATGCTCTGACGTGTACGGCAAACAGATCAGGAAGCTAGCCTTAATGGTTCAAAGAGGGGCGTGGCCATTCAATCGTAGAATCCCAAGTTCGACAGGCTGCGATCTCTGTGATACATGGATGATAAATGTGGCCGGGTTGAGTGCATGTTACATTTGGGGAAACACGGTGCTACAGTATCTACTATCAGTCTTCGACAAGAATTAATGCATACATTTACAGCCTATTGTGTTTACGTGCATTCAATGAGCATGACATTATATGTGGAGTTATACGTGGTCTATTTTTGCCGCGTCAGTGACTGAATTTGAGATGGTGGTTTTTCTCTCGTCTTGCAATTATAATAATAATAAAAAGTACTTATATACCGCCCGATCAATCGAGATTGCTCTCATGCGCTTGACACACATAGTAGTATTCCACAAGCCATAACATTGCTAAGAGAATAATTATACTGAGAATAGTCTACACAAAATGCTAAACAATACTAACAAAATAACCATGTTAAAATATTCTATAACTCTACTTTAAATGCAGTTTGTAATACAAGTAAAAGTAAACAAATATCAAGACACTGCCAACAAATTAAATGTACTAAAATATTATAAATAAGTTCAGTAATACAAGTGAAAATAATGAAATAAATATGCTAAGAAAATAATATATACAATATTTAATGAATGCACATAAAATGTCCTAATCGGTGAGAAATAAAAAAGCTTTTTTAAAAAGTGAGTTTTTAAAAGTGTCCTAAACACTTGTAATGATTTCGCTGTCCTCAGAGAAGGTGTTAAATGTTTCCATAGAACGTCTGAGCAAACAGCGAAACGGCGATCACCATGTGTGATGTCAGTGAAGCCGGTACGAATAAAAGCGCTGGCAGCGAAGCAGATCGTGGAGTTCTGTTAATGGAATGGTAGCTAATTAACTCAGCCAGGTAGTCCGGCGCCAGACCATTTAATGCACCATAAGTAAACAAAAGCACTTTGTAAGTTGGTCGCAAATGAACAGGCAGCCAGTGTCAACGCTGCAACACGGGTGTAATGTGTTCGTATTTCCTTGTACGGGTAATGAGGCGAGCAGCACAGTTCTGTACCTTTTGTAAACGTTGCAGCGCCGTTTGTGGGAGACCATAAAAAGTGCATTTCCATCTAAACGTGATGTCACTAGTGCGTGAACAAGTGTCTAGCATGATTATTCGGTCAGATGTAGCCGAATTCGCCCAATATTTCTTATCTGATAGTAGCAACTTTACATTATTAAAAAAAATGTAAAGTAATAGTTCTGGTTGGGATGGCATCAAACCTAATATTATTAAGCAGATATATCCTAACATGCGCGAACCATTATGCCATATTATAAACTTATCATTCGATAAAGGATGCGTACCAGATCAACTCAAATTAGCCAATGTAGTTCCAATTTAAAAAATGGAGATGCTAAACTTATAGCAAACTACAGGCCCATCTCTGTGCTGCCAGTATTTTCAAAGATTTTTGAAAGACTAATGTACATTACATTATCCAAATATGTGACTAAAAACAACAGTTTGTCTAACTCTCAATTTGGATTTTAAAAGGTCACTCCACATACATGGCTTTAACAATACTAATTGACAAAATAACCAAAGCTATCGATAAAAAAAACATACAATTGGACTATTTCTAGATTTTGCTAAAGCATTTGACACTGTTAACCATAACATCTTACTAACAAAATTAGCTCATTATGGAATTAGGGGTAATGTGCTCCAATGGATGATTAAAAATTATTTAGCTAAAAGAAAACAAACAGTAATATATCATGGGACTAACTCTGCTCTAAAAATATAACATGTGGTGTACCAAAAGGTTCAATTCCTTTGGCCTTTACAATTTCTCATATACATAAATTATCTAAGTGCTGTATATCAAGTTACATTTCCTATTACGTTTGCAGATGATACAAATTTCTTTATACAATGGGACCATTTGGAAAAAAATGGAAAACGATTTAAACATTGAATTAAAGATGACACACACACACACACACACACACACACACACACACACACACACACACACACACACACACACACACACACACACACACACACACACACACACACACACACACACACACACACACACACACACACACACACACACACACACACACACACACACACACACACACACACACACACACACACACACACACACACACACAAACACAAAAACACACACACACACACACACACACAATGACCTTTATCAATATTCACAACATAAGAACCAGACATAATTAAATCTACATAGATGGGATAGAAATAGGTACTGTAAATTATACAAACTTTCTAGGAGTAGTAATAGATAACAAACTAAACTGGAGTGAACATATAAAACATATATGTAATAAAACATCAAAGAGTATTGGCATAATTAATAAGGTAAAGTACAAGCTGGACACGAACATTCTGACAAATTTATATTATTCTTTTATTTATCCATACGTCACTTATTGTATTGTAATATCGGGAAGAGCCCCGAAGACATACCTGTCCAAAATTCATGTATTACAGTTTAGTACATATAATTAGTCAAGTTGGTTTCAGAAATCACACTCAGCCATTATTTAAAAAACAAAAAAATTTGAACATCTATCAAGTAAACAAGTACATATGTTGTGACTTAATGTATAAACACAACAGGGGTATATTACCAGAAATATTCAATGATATGATTACTTTAAATGTCTCTCCACATAGTCATAACACAAGGCAAGGAACAACTTATAAAATACCATATTGCTATACAAAAATCAGACAAAATGCATTGGCATATACTGGTTCCATATACTGGAATACTATAGTGATAAAGAATCATCTTGAAGATTGCACATCGTTTCAAGCCTTTAGAAAGAGAATCAAAGCACTTATTCTTGATGAATGTATGAATGCTGAATTCTAATAGATGGTAATAGTTTCATACAGTCAATATATATATACTTATTTACGAACAATTTATATTGTGAATTGAATATTATGTTGCATAATAACCTCATTGTTGATATATTACACTACACAGTTGTGGTTAAGTGCCGTAGTCAACGGTCAAATTATATTTAACCGGGTAGTTATATCAACTACTTGAATATATATATATATATATATATATATATATATATATATATATATATATATATATATATATATATATATATATATATATATATATATATATATATATATATATATATATATATACACGCACGCGCACGCGCACACACACACACACACACACAACTGATCTAGTTTTACTGTAGTATACTTGTAGTAAACTTGTAGTACAACTGTCAACTTGTGAATGATGTATATCATTAAATGTAATACATATGGAGATGTCCTAGTATACTTCAATCTTATTACACTGCACATGTTCTAACAGTTTTGCACTACTGCGCGATGCACTGTACATTAATGAATTATGTAAACAAGGAAATATAAGCTATATTGCTTCTTTTCCATTGTCTTCGTTGATATATGCTATGTATCATGTTTATATGAACTGTATCATCATGAAGACAATAAGTCATTATCATTATCATTATCACAGTGTTGGCAATCTGGTGTTCCATTTTCAGGTTGTTATCAAATTGCACACCCAAATTGCGCACACACGATGAAGGTTGAATTCGATGATCGGCTACTGTAATGTATACGTCGGCAGGCAGACTGTCACGTTGCTTCGCAGGGTAGAAGACGATAACCTCAGATTTCTCTGTGTTAAGTTTTAACTGTGTTTTGGTCAACCAGGCAGCCACTTCCGCTATACACAATTCCACCTTCTTCAGTGCCGCCACAATGGATTCAGGTTTGGTGTACATGCAATACAATGTAGGGCCCAACACCGACCCTTGTGGTACGCCACACGTCAAGATTGAATCAACCGACTCGGCGCTTCCCACTGCCACTTTTTGATACCGTTCGCTGATGTACGATTGCAGCCACGCAAGCGCCTTGTCTCTATGTTTCATTAGTAAGGTATTATAAACCCATGTATATATATATATATATATATATATATATATATATATATATATATATATATATATATATATATATATATATATATATATATATATATATATATATATATATATATATATATATATATCATGATACGGCTGCTTATATATAATGAAAACAAATGTTCAATTTAAATTTTTATTGATATTCGTAGTCAAAATCAAATGCAACACCAACTTCTTAATAATACTGTTCAATTTTGACTTCGTCACATATGATATTAAAAATACTATAGTGATTTTGAAACCTTTTTCACATTTAATTTTCTTATATGTACTACCATATCATAATACTATTTTTAAAACCAGGTCTACAATTTGAATTTTTTATTGACATCTTAGTCAATATCAAATGCAACACAGAATCGGCATATAAGATTTGTATAATGTTGACATTAAAAAAAATCATATCTCGAAAAGTACCTTATCGATTTTGAAACTTCTTTCACACTTAAGTTTTTTTATGGATACTATCATCTCACAAGACTATTTTACCCCCCAGACCATCACGTCGCAATCAATGTCAAATGCATTAGGACCTAGTCCTTGACCTTTCCCTTTGTCTAGAGTCAAACTCGGCAATGCAATTTATTAAAGGATGACGTCTTTCAAAACCCATTTCTCGAAAAGTTATTTACTTTTGAGTGCCGAGTAAGCGTCCCTATACGCGTATTTATTTGATGAAAAATGCCACCCTATATACACCTTATTTGGCACTATACTATTATTAAATTTAAAGGTTTGTGCCAGCCTATATTTTCCGATAATCGTCGCAAATTATGTAGGGTACACTTTTTAGGAGAGCAATTGCTCTCACTCCTTATTGCTAGCGCTAATCAATAAGCTACGGAGCGGTTTACAGCTCGCGCTAAAGGGGTAAGACCACTGTCTCGACCTTCCTGTTTATTGTTTAACACGAATGTAGGGCGTATTAAATTGCGATATGTGAATTTAAACAATTCATATGATGTGACATAAGTGCAATTGAGCAGGCATATTCACAGGTTTGTTTGTATAAGCTATTGGCTGTGAAATTGTGTATTTTTTAGAGTTTAACAGGCTGAGTGATTTATGGGAATTTGTCTGCTATGGGCCACGTGGGTGCATGTACACATGGCTATTTTTGTCAAAATTGAAGGGCATCGCATGTCGGGCGTTTTAAAAGAGCAGGTCAGCATGTCAATGAGATGATGGCAGTTGCTGTGAAAAAATTCTGTATTTTTGATGGTAACGTTTTCTTATAAACACATAAAACGTTAACATGGCCACATTGCAATTATCTACAATGGTCTGACTCCTAAAATAACTTGCTCCAACTGGAGCTGCATATGGCTCCCTCTGACGGCTGCGTTTTCATAATTTCGAACGATAATCGTGAATTTAGCGGGATCCCCTGCTTCTGAAGATGCTAGATTTTGTTCCCGAAGCGTTAGACCTTTATGTTTCCATGATTTAATGAATCGGTCAGAATCCTTAGTTCTCGGGAGCTCGACATGGTATAGTATTAAAGATGCTTAGAGATGCCTCAAGCAGGACAAGAGGCCACTAGTACAGACAAATCAATAATAAAATGTCGGAAAAACATGTCTGAAGCAGGTTATAGATGCGTGTGTTTAAATACTAGGAGAATAATAAATAAGAAAAACAAAACATTGTCACAAATTGCGCGCGCGCGAGTGATAATACACCTTTTCCCGCATAATACACCTTTTTTCTGTAACCGCGCGCGACCCCCTGCACCCTCTGGTGACAGTTTGTTTGTTTCTTCAAGTTGTGTGCGACAGTATCTTGTTGTCTGCAGTTTGTGTGTGACAATGTCTTGTTTTCTGCAGTTTGTGTGTGACAGTGTCTTGTTGTCTGCAGTTTGTGTGTGACACTGTCTTGTTTTCTGCAGTTTGTGTATGACGGTGTCTTGCTTTCTTCAAGTTGTGTGTGACAGTGTCTTGTTTACTTCAAGTTGTGAAATGGTCTGTTAGTAGCAGCAGCAGCAGCAGCAGCAGCAGCGGTCATTAACAGGGTCGTTAATAGGGATCAAAGGGGCTAACGAGGAAACGACAAACGAACACAACACGGTATCGTACGAGTGCACACGTATTTTATTGAACCACCCAAGCAGCATGACGATACAACAAGGGTAGCGTGAAATATCACTAAGACTACAACTACGATGATGATGATGATGATGAGGCGACTTGCGGATGTTGACCATCACGCCAGATGTCGCGAGATTAGGAGTGTCTCCACCTCGCCAGAGGCTCGAGGGTGATGATGATGATGATGAGGCGACTTGCGGATGTTGACCATCACGCCAGAGGTCGTGAGCTTAGGGGTGGTACGTTCACCACGCCAGAGGTTCAATCGATGTACGATGTGCGATAATACAGTCTACCTTGTCGCAGCTGTTTAAGTCAATCAAACACGCGGCAATCGTTAGCTACTAAATCGGTGCCGAATATGTTAATAAAAGTTCTCGTCGGAAAGCTGTTACAATGAGGCAATACATAAGCTATGCAATATTGTCCACAAACGTTAGACAGAGGACTCTGAAGTCTCTTGCTATTATGAGCCCACTCGGAACAATGTTCGTTCGTGAAGGTGCGTAACGAAGCGTGTCGTGGCGGCAGGCCGTACGACCAGCGTGCATTGCCTTTTCTACACATCCACCGGACCCGTGCTCTGTCCGTCCTCGTGAACCAAGCGTTTGGCGTAGAAGTAGGTGAGGGCCGCCCGTTCCTGCACGTATGTCAACACGGTCGAGTGACGCAACCGGAACCCGCGGTTCTTTCCACTTCCGTTCCAACGGTTGGCGAGCACCTCTAGGAACTCGTCCTTGTCGATGGCGTACAATAGTACGTCTTGCTACACAACCCCACGAACCCGCAACCGGACCACTCGACATTGAAAAGACCCGGGGTCCTCTTGTCGTACGCCTTGCGCGCCTTACAGCACGCCTCGTCACCGGTCCACGGGCGATCGGTGAGTCGACAGCGCAAGTACTCGTTCTGATGTTCGTCGCAACATTCGGACGGCATCTATTCGGACAGGTGTCGGAAATAATGTTCTCGTAGTTCCGGGGTCACGAGGTCGTCGACGGACTCACCGGCCAAGGCCAAATAGGCGGAATCCGTGTCCATCTCGCAGTCCTGAAAAAGAGGACGCTCCAGGTACCTGTTGATCAAGTCGTAATAGCACTGCAACATGCGCATCTTCGCGTACTGAAGAACGAAGAATCCCACGTGTACGGGTATGGTGTATGTAACGGTTTTCTTGTTCATCGCTATCTCGTACGCATCGTCGACGACGACGTCGAGTTGTCGGAACCGTCTATCGTTGACCATGACCGATGCCGCCTTCTCCGTGCAGTAGTTCACGTCACGATGGCATTCCACGTCGGTGATGGTCTTCCCGTAGCCCGAGTTCCCCAGCATCTTCATGGTGTCTGCGATGATGGCCTGGTGTGGGTGAACGTCTCCCTCGCGCAGGGCCGTGGACACTGCATCGCCGAACCGTCGGAAGCACGGGATAGGATCGTATTCGATGACCTGGTAGACGTGCGTCACTTCGAGTCCGTGGTCCAGGTACCATCTCAGGAGCGGCGTGGCGATCAATATCTTATCGCCGCGGAAACTACCCAGGAGCATGCGCCGCGGAGTCGTCATGATGTTGCGCTCTTCGGCGTATCGGCGCGTGAACGCACCGAGATCGTCGCGGGTCAAACGGATGTTCTTGAACACGGGCTGCATCTCGGCAAAGTGTTCACGCAATGCTTCCGTTACGCAAACGTCGCACTCAATCAGTCCGAACACGGTTCCAGCACGCACGCCACTCTTGATCTGTTGCGATCTCATCGTCCATCGCGCATGGCGTCGTCGCGGAAATGCAGCATCCAGACATTTTTTCACGGCCGGATGGATCTCTTCTCGTCTCTTTCCACTCGCATTCCCACAACTCGACGACATTAACAAAGTGACGGATCTCGACAAGCAGTTGGGCCATGGATTTCCCGTTGACGGCTTTCACGCCTTTACGGGTGCATGGTTGACCATGGTAGAAACATCCGTGGAACTGATACGCCGTGTTCATCTCAGTGCACCACACGTCCACCGGAAGTTTGCCTATTTTCTTCTCTCGACCATTGATCTGATGTCGTATGGTGCGTCCCGTGCGTTCGGATTCCCAAGTCAACCATTCCGCAGCCATCTGTCCGTACAGCTGCGCCGATTCGGGCCGGAAGTCTTTCTCTTCTCGTCGTCGCGTGTACAACCCCATCGGCATGTCTTGCATGAGAGACTACAAGTATAACGCGTTCGTATCGCCAAGCCTCTTGACACCCTACGCTGCCCACGCACTATCCTTGGCGTGAAATGGCAAGACAACATTACTAACCTGGAAATCCTACAACGCTGCAACTCAACTCCACTAAAAACTCCTTCTAAAACTGAGTCGACTACGTTAGCCTGCATTCTAAAACTGAGTCGACTACGCCGTATGCACATTGGCCGCCTTCCTAAACAAATTATGTATGGGGAATTAACTGGAGGCAAACGACCAGTTGGCTGACCCTAACTGTGATACAAAGATGTCATAAAAAGAGACCTGAAAGGCATAACCTTAATGCCGGTGCAAGGTTATTACCTCTGCTTGTGGGAACTCTCTAAGAACACCATGTTGGCTGTGGCCCTACGCTTAACCCCTGGAAGCCAACATTATGCAGACTGCTGATGAAGCATTAGGTTGATTAATTAATTAGATTGTTCAACAAAATAAACTAATTTTAAAGATAGGCTATATTTGAACTAATAAACATAACATTCAACATTATAGCAGTCTTAATGTTTACATCCCCATCCCTTGATCATAACACGTTTATCCACACAAAAACATAAAGCAATTTTCGCATGGAAGGCACAATGATGGTATTGGCCTAAAGTATTTTGGCACTGATGGGTCTTTCCCTGGTTTCAGCAATGCCACAACATGTTGTAGCCGCCACATACATTGTATTGAATATGTAGAGTACTGTACAGTGGTCGTTAATATATTGTGTAACATTATATATATATATATATATATATATATATATATATATATATATATATATATATATTCACACACACACACACACACACACACACATCTAATACAGTAACAACCACAACGTGCGTGCGTGCGTGCGTACTTGAGTGTATATATTTGTTAATGATTCCACGATTAATAAGGCTGCGATAACGTGTCTGTCATGATAACCTGCAATCAAATTATCAAGTGCAATTTGTAACTAGTTGTTCTTTTTTCTCAGAATGTAAATTTTGAGCCACCATATCCATGCCAAAATAACATCAATGTGCTCTCAGAATGCATCAAATACAATCATATTTCAAAAATAATTCTGCATGCCCAGAGCCCGAGATTTTAGGGACATTGGCATATTTAGGGGACATAGGGTGGTCACCCCAATGGTGGCAGCTGTGAACAGGGTCACAGATTTGCCCACCTCCCCAGGCAATGGCAATGCAATATCCTGGATATGTATATGCTGCCGGATGTGGTATCCGATGTGACGTTTTGATATTTGTCTGCAATTACTGGTGCTGATTCACAGAGCGACTGCATTGGTGGAGTTGAGGTGCCGATGTCGTATGTGAAAACAACACCAGTATAGATAACACTCGACTACAAACTTCGGCATTCTGCAGTAAACACCGATAGCGACAAAAACGAGAGGGGAAAAGCTACCGAAGACTTGTAGGGTTCTGTCTTCTGTCATGTTAGTGACGTCGGTAGTTATATGTGAGTCAATAGACTGCACAGTGCTGCAAGCATTGCACAATAGTTTGATCAAGGGACGGGGACGTAGACATTAAAATTGCCAGAATGTTTAATTGTATGTTTATTAGTTACTAATGTAGTCTAAATCTAAATGTGTTTTGTTGAACAGCCAGAACTACCCGCATCGTTTAGCGGACGTAGACCACCTCATTAAAGACGCACTTGGTGCCGACACTAAACAGACAGCCTACGGCGACTTCAAGTCAGTCGGCGAGGTGCAGATACCATCTCATTACGCCCACGTCAGTAGTACCCTAGAGATTTTGGGACCTCAATGGGGGGGTTTCACATGAATTGGGGGGGGTTACGCATGAGTGATTTCGGTTAAGAGCGCCCCCTAGCGGCCTGTTCACGCATGAGTGACGTGAGGGGGGGAGGAGGGCCCCGCCCCGCCCCGCTCCGCGGGGCGCCTGAGGAGAGGAAGATTAATAATTGAGATGAAAGAACAGTGTTAATGAAGAGTGGCGAGCTAATGCTAATTGGACGTCGTAACGACAGGAGTTAACTGTAAGCCGAAGCGTTTATCCAGCTGTGAGCCATAGTGCGAGATCAAAGGATGCTAATCGGAACAATGTAGCAACGGAGTCGAGCTAATCAGTGAAAAAAACGGCAACACTGTTGCAAAGTACGCTATTGATGTAGGACTGAGGCATGTTGTAGTGGACATAAGACGTAATAAAATGAAAACCGTTAAATATAATGGTAGTATGTTATATGTAATATTTAGCCGACATGCATGGCAACATTTTATCCGTTGGAATATGGAAATCGAACCGTTCAGTAAAAAAATTGTAGCAGGGTGAAAATTGACTATGTGTAAAATATGCACACACGCATTGAGGCCTGTTATAGCCAGAATATATATATATATATATATATATATATATATATATATATATATATATATATATATATATATATATATATATATATATATATATATATATATATATATATATATATATATATATATATATATATATATATGTGTGTGTGGTGGACATAAGACGTAATAAAATGAAAACCGTTAAATATAATGGTAGTATGTTATATGTAATATGTAGCCGACAGGCATGGGTGCAATTTATCCGTTGGAATATGGAAATCGAACCGTTCAGTAAAAAAATTGTAGCAGGGTGAAAATTGACTATGTGTAAAATATGCACACATGCATTTGTAACAAGAACACAATACAAGAGTGGAATATAAGACGAAACAAAATTTAATATATATAAAAAGAAGTACAGTTACATATTAAAACATTATATATATATATAATTATAAGTATAGAAGTTAAAAATTAAAACGTGATATATATATATAAGTATACAAGTTAAAAATTAAAATGTGATATATAAGTATAGAAGTTCAGCGTGGTTACAAGTTCAAGCAGCATTGTTGAATACAACCAAAAGGTTACGACGAGCGAGAGGACGTGTCTTGCGTCTCAAGTTGTTCAGTGGCAGCGGTGCCAGCGTGCATCGACGGCGACGCAGTAATGGCGATCGACGGCGACGCGGTAATGGTGATCGACCTGACGGTGTTTTGGGGTAGTGTTGTAGGTCGGCCATGACGGCCAACCAGCTCCTCCTATGAATGAGGAAATCTGTAGCAGAGGGGCACGTATCATCCCAGCATTCGGGTGGAATGTCATGGTGGCGATAGCCAAATTTGAGGCGCTGGACTTCGGCGACAACATGACGCCAAAGACTGGCGTGCCGCATGAAGTACGGTAACAGACCGTCGGTGTAGAGTTGGTCGCGAAACTGACCGGTAGCCGTGATCCGTTGGTCTATGGTCATCTGTTGCATTTCCGCCATGACGAGCGGCCAGTAAGCTCTATGCATGCTGCAAGTAAACGACAAAACCGGAGTGAGAATATACATAACGTAGTCATCTATATATATATATATATATATATATATATATATATATATATATATATATATATATATATATATATATATATATATATATATATATATATATATATAACAGACGTAACCAAGCAACGAGAGAGATATGTAATATGAAACCGATCGACTGGTAGGTGTTATCGTCAGGCAAGCCGCTGCATATGGAACTTGGACTCGACGAACATTTAGCGAGACATGTATACATGGAACGATAGAACAGTATGTAAAGTGAACATTTATTAAAAATGTAGAGCTATGTAGAGCTATGTAGAGCTATGTAAAGAATAATAAATAAATAAATGAATAAATAAATAAATATATATACTTACGCACGATCTAGTAATTCAAACATGGCCGTCCCGACGGCTTGTATAACGACCAAGAGATCGCTAAACAGAGCTACGACTTCGGCAGGCATGATGTTCGAGTATGAAGGCAATAACGGCGCGGTTGGGATGACGACACGAAGATCCCAGCTCGTTTATATAGCATGATAGAAATAAACCAGACAGCTGACGTAACCCTCAGAACAATACCACAGTAATCAGAAAAAAAGATAAGCGGCCTGCAGCTGTCAACTAACCGACACCAGACATCCATCACGCAAGGAAAAAGTGGGGGTTATGAGTACTGAGACAGCTCTAGAACGGCGTGTTTTTAATACAGTAAATGTACATTTTAACGGCATAAAGGCAGTATGAACCGTCCTATACAGTTCCGAGGCGGCAAGAATTACCTGTCCAATTTCTATGCGTGCACGATACATGTGTGGAATAGAGAATTAAAGACTGTGGAAAGCGCGTACCAATGGCGTAAATGCATGCATCATGGGGATATGCACACAGCTGAAAAAATGCTATCCACTCACACGGGTCTACAGGCGAAACACCTAAGCAAGAGCATTCGAGAGAAAGCGCATTTACGCGCAGACTGGAACACACAAAGATGTTCTATAATGTATGCGTTAGTGGCTGTTAAATTTCGCGACCCGACCCTACGTAAACGACTGTTAGCTACAGGAAAAGCTGAATTGAAGGATTGGGTAAAGAGTCGGGAAGGCTACTGGAGTGCACTGACCTGCAGTGGTCAAGCTGGTCAGAACATGTTAGGACAGATACTTATGAAAGTACGCGAGTTCATACGAAGACATGAGAATCCCCCCACAGTGAAACTAATGCCAGACGTAACTCGAGTCGATCACAAGACCGACGGACAAAGTACACCGCACTGGCACACACCCGGCGCACAATAGCGCATCACGCGCACGACCAAGGGGCACGATAAGATTGCGCGCCACAAGCAGTAGCAGGCCTATATAAAGTGGCTCGCAGTTAACCAGACACACACTCGCTTTCCGATCGCCTAGCACCAGCACCAGCACCAGCATCAACGAAAGAATGGCAGCAGCACAGCAGTACAACGCGGATGAGATGACGATTACGCGTCTTGAGACTCAAGTAAGTAACGGAAATTATAGATTTACACGTCCGTTAACTATAGTACAATGTGCCACGCAAGAGAAATATATTGTATATCCATCATGCGGACAGTGTACCAAACGTGTGGTTCCCGAAAAGAATGGCTACGCGTGTCCGATTCATCGATGGCAGCGGGTTCCAACCTATCGATTCTGTCTGCGTATCCTCCTACAGGATGCCATTGGGAGTGAAGTGTGGGCAACGTTGTTTAACGAAAAGGCAGTTAATGTTTTGGGATTTACGGCTAACGCTTACATGAACATGACGTCAGAAACCGAGCGGTACGAGGCACTGGATATGTTGCGAGGGGCTCGTGTCATGGCGACCGTTAGGAAGCGCGTAGCGGGACAGTATGTCAATTACACAGTGTCAGAACTGGAAATAATGGCCGTGTAACTCTGTTGTTGACAGGATGATGATGCCGACGTCGCCGCTGCCTCTGCTACAAGCAGTGACGTCGTCAACGTCAGGAACGGAAGAGAGAAGGTAATGGAATGGTTACGTAATAATAGTTCCGAAATACTATTTTCCTCCTCGGTGGAAAGTTGTTCACCGCCATCCCTCATCATAATAACAGATGACGAGGGGGAGAATAGTGACGTCATATCTATAAGTAGTAGTAGTAGTACTAGTAGCGACGACATGGAGGCTACGGTGAGTGGTCTAGATAGGATACGTGATCGATCCGAAGCCATGACGATCGAAAATAACTTTTTTAAAGCACTAGAGGTCGCCAGCGTCCAGTGTGCCTGTGACGAGGTGAACCGCATACTTAATTTAAAGGATGACCAGGAGCATTACGTACCATCGTCCAGCTTGGTCATGCACGTCTTGCGGTGGCTATCTATAGAGGTCACCTCAAGGTGTGCCAACATGACGTGGCGCCACGATGTGGCAGAGTTGGTTAAAAAGACTCTAGCAGAACGATGCACAGATATACAGGATGCTACGGACGAGTAATGAGAACTATGTGCAACTATATATATATATATATATATATATATATATACATATATATGTTTGATCATACTAGCAATGTAATTAGTAGTTCTGTTCAATAGAATGGTCTGACGCAACTGCAGAGGGCGTACAAACGTCAGGTATCGGCGATGTACGAGGCGGAGGAGGAGAAGGAGGCGGAGGAGAAGGAGGTGAAGAGACGACGAGGGGAAGCGACAACAACAACATCACCAACATCCACATCAACCCATGACCCCTACCCGGAAACGCAGGAAATGCCGTGGGGGCCTCTCTATATTTCGGATGATGAAGAAGATGAAGAAGAAGAAGACGATGCGAAAGAAGATGAGGCTGAAGACGCCAACTTTGAATTCAGTCCCGCTTCGCCACCGCCGACAACGGAGGAAGAGGGCACGACACCCCCAACACTGTACGTCTTTCCAGACGCGACGGTGGTGCTGAAGCCAGACGGGGGTGTCGTGCACATACCCGATCAATGCACCAAGGAAGCCGAGCCGTCCACCAGTACGCAGGAGGAGGATGCGAAGGAAGAGGAGGAAGAGGAAGAGGAGGAGGCACCCTCCGCAAGCCAGGCTCATGCCAACAACAACAACAACAACAACATGAACGATGCGGATGCGAAGGAAGAGGAGGAAGAAGAGTCCTCCGCAAGCCTCGCCCATGTCCAGGTGTGTTATATAATGCTAGAAGAAGCGATGGCTAATATCATCGCAAACGAGTGGCGGCAATCATCCCAATCCCTACAGGACATCACAGAACACGTATGCAAGACGACGGCTGCAAGCATACTGTCGCCACAATACCATGAACGAATGATATCACAGGCCTGCCTCATAATCCGCCGTTAAATTTAGTAGTGGAACATTTGTAGTGGAACATTAGTAGTTGAACATTAGTAGATAGTAGTTGTTGAACATTAGTAGTAGTAGTAGTAGTAGTATTTGAACATTATACCCACTGTAGAGGAATAGTAGTATGAGTAATGTAACTTAGTATCTTTTATTTTGTTTGCTTTAGGATGAAGCGCCTGTGCTACCGACAGAAGCGCGTAGGCGTGAAGGTCGAGAATTAGTGGAGATAATACTAGAGTACATGATTACGACACACGATGAACAGTAGTTATATTTTTTGTTATGTAGGACGAGGAAGGGTATGATGAAGCACCCGTAGCACCGGCAGCAATGCGGAGACGCGAACTGCGACGATTAGTCAACATCATTATTGATTTTATGGTCGAATCACACGCTTATTAATATTCACCGTTTACAACGGAAAGCATTATGAATCACAGTAGTTTATTTGTTAGCTGTAGAACGTTATGTTATGTAGTCTCTTATTGTATGACATATATATGTAATTTAGTCTTATTGTATGACATAGAGTCATTGCTATATATATATATATATATATATATATATATATATATATATATATATATATATATATATATATATATATATATATATATATATACGTAACAACTTATATAATACCTCATCATCATCATCATCGTCATTGTACGTAACCTCTGTCGCGGTATAACAGCCCACAAGTTAATCATCAATATACTAGCCACTGGCGTGTCGATAACCGACCGTAAGCTAGGGTCACTGGCGAGGATGTAAAAATCCCACAAACCATCATGTCAGCACAGTGTTTATATAAGTCTATCCGTGTATATATATATATATATATATATATATATATATATATATATATATGACATACCAAAGTATATGTAATAAAAAAAGTCATGCAATGATTGATACGTTTTGTCAGTGGTGTTACCTAGTTGAAAGAGAACCCGTAGCCATCAATAGTGGACACAGTAGCCATTAGCATAGGAACACACCTTAGTTACTACACCACCACCCCCACCCCACCCCAAACACCACCACCACCACCACCACCACCACCACCACCACCGCCACCACCACCACCACCACCACCACCACCACCACCGCCACCGCCACACGCACTATATATATGTACTAAGAGCCGCAGCCTGTCAGTTGTAGACGCGTACAGCATCATGAAACGTCAGCTATGTCGTCACTGCGGAGTGACATTCGATACGTATGCAGAGCTACAACAGCACCTAGCGAGCCATTCCACACCGGCAGTTAACGAACACTCGAATGCGGTAACGGCACCAGCAGTGGTGCCACCTAGTGACCACGCCAAGAGAACGAAATATACGTGTAAATGCGATGCAACATTTGGGAGATGGGACGACCTGCAGCATCATGTGATATCCGTATGTCGTCTTAGCAGTAGCAGTAGTAGTAGTACAAAAAAGACCGCAGTCTACACTTGTGCGAAATGCGGAAAGAATTTCAATAGACGCGACCATCTGACCAGACACGCACGAACAACGTGTACCAGCGTCGTCGTCAAGAAGCTACTAAGACCGAACAGATCAAACAGAGAAGACACCACACCCCACCATCCACTCGTTACCCACGAAGACCCCCTAGATCCACCTGATCGACTCCCCTTCGACGACACCCTGTCCACGGAACTGCTAGATGTCGTTCGTGCGCACTGGCGAACGATACGGACACGTGTAATGAGAGGACCTCTCCAATGTAGGTACGATTACAGATTAACAACATTAGACACGACCGTCCTAGAGACTCCTCTGAAGCGCATGTTCCAGGAACAGACCAACGCCTTCAAGGTTAATCTCAGTTACGGGTTCATTCTGAGGAACAAGAACACGGGTCGATACAAGTACTATCATTCCTCGCACAACTGCTGTGGACGCTACCTGGACGAGCCCAGTCTCATCACCAACAGCAAGGACTTTGATGACTTTCTCGAACGCATCCGAGAAACCAACATCCTGCAATGGGCCATCAATCAAAGACCGGATTCTGCGTGGGTGTGCGAACTCGTGACCAATGTCACATTTTTCGTCAACCGCATCATCGATCATCCCATAGGATGCGTAGGAATGATCGCCCTGCCAGTTTACATCAAGAGGAACAAAGCCGTCATCGGTCTGGAAAAGGAACCCATCCATTACAAGAGGTACAACGATAACCTGTGTCTGTTCCGATGTCTGGCCCTGCATCGAGGATGTGACATACGTCACATTGGAACCAGCGGTGAAGACGCTGTACGAGGCATACAACCAAGACGGAGTACCCATGGAAGAATTTGCCGGGGTCACGATGGACGACTTCTATCGTGTAGAGACCACGTTCCAAACGAACGTGTGCGTGTACAGTCTCGTAAAACCGGATGGAGAGGATCAAGAGGATGAATCGACAACTGCCGAACTCGTCCGTCGATCGGTATGTAAGTACCCTGACACACTCTACCTCAATCTTCACGAGACGCATTTTTCCTTCATCCAGGATGTACGCAAATACTGTCACTCGTATAGATGTCGGAAGTGCGGTGCCGCGTTGTGGAAAGATGCATGGACGTTGCGTAGACACGAGAGCACGTGTACGGGAGGTGTGCGTCGAGTCTATCCTGGCGGCGTGTATCATTCGACTCCATCGGTATTCGAACGACTGGACGACGAGAACATCCGAGTCGCCGAAGCGTTGCGGTACTATCCGTACCGAGCCACCTTTGACTTCGAGTGTTGGTTCGACACCGAACAACTTCCGTCGGACAGTGACCAGGTTCACTGGGTTGCGCGTCACGTCCCGCTGAGCGTCAGCGTGGCTTCCAACGTGACCGGACACGAGCAAGTAAAATGTCTCGTCACGGATGGAGACACCAACAAGTTGGTGAGCTCCATGATGGACATCCTGAGAGCGATGAGTGACGCCGCGTACGAAAAGATCAAAGACTCATACGAGTATGCGTTGGAACAACTCGCAGAAGCGCTGACGAGCTGGGACGAGCAGGAGGAGAGTGCACGGTCAGCCACCGACAAGGACGCTCGACCGGCAACCAACCCGTACAAAAAGCTGATGGGACAACTGTATGGATGGATGCATCAGTTACCTGTCATCGGGTTCAATTCGGGTTCGTATGATCTCAATGCCATCAAACAGTTCCTCATACCGTACTTCCTGTCGACCTCAAAGACAGAGGAACACGCAGAGGAAGACGAGGACGACGACGAGAGGGAGCAAGAGGACAAAGAGACCAAAGAAGAGAACGACGGCGTCGGATCATTTTTCTTCATCAAACGCAACAACACGTTCATGTGTCTTTCGACGGATCAGCTGAAATTCCTAGACATGACCAACTACATAGCCCCCGGGTTCAGCTACGACAAGTATTTGAAAGCGTACGGATGCGAGGTGACGAAAGGTCATTTCCCGTACGAGTACATGGACCGTCTGGAGAGACTCGACTACACCGCTCTTCCGCCGAAAGAGGCCTTCTTCAGTCGGCTGAAGAACGAAGGTATTTCAGACGAGGATTACGCCAGTTGTCAGAAGGCCTGGTGCGACAAAGGCATGACGACGTTGCGCGACTTTCTCGTCTGGTACAACAACAGGGACGTGGTTCCCTTTCTTCAGGCAATCGCTAGACAGTTTGCCTTCTATCGAGAACGTGGAATAGACATGTTCAAGCAAGGCATCAGCGTACCTGGTCTGACCCTGCTGTACCTGTTCAACGACCTTCCAGAGAAGACCTATTTTACCATCTTCAACGAGAAGAATAAAGATCTGCATGACCTCGTCAAAGATAACATTATCGGTGGCCCGTCGATCATTTTTCACCGCTATAACGAGAAAGGGGTCACCATGATACGTCAGAACGAATACGGAGAGGCTGCTCGTCCGTGTCGATCGATCGTCGGATACGATGCGAACGCGCTGTACCTGTGGTCGCTCATGCAAGACATGCCTATGGGATGGTACACGCGACGACGGGCGGAGAACGACTTCCGCCCCGAATCGGCGCAGCTGTACGGACAGATGGCTGCAGAATGGCTGACGTGGAAATCCGAACGCACGGGACTTTCCATACGACATCTGATCAACGGACGAGAGAAGCGAATAGGCAAACATCGGGTGGATGGTTGGTGCAGCGAGACGAAGACGGCTTATCAGTTCGAAGGGTGCTACTTCCATGGTTGCCCCTGCACTGGAGAAGAGGTGAACGCCGTCAACGGGAAACCCATGGCGCAACTGCTCGCCGAGACCCGAAAGACCACCGACTACCTACGTCACTTTGTCAAGGTCGTCCAGCTGTGGGAATGCGAGTGGAAAGAGATGAGACTAGCCCCGGCCGTACGAAAGTGTCTGGACGCTGCATTTCCCCGACGTCGACACTTGCGGTCGACGATGACGTCACAACAGATCCTGAACGGCGTGCGTGTTCGGCATGATCGAGTGCGACATCTGCGTACCGGAAGAATTGCGCGCGCACTTTGCCGAGATGCAGCCCGTGTTCAAGAACGTCCGTATGATACGCGAGGATCTCGGTCCGTTCATGCGCCGCTACGCCGAAGAGCACAACATCATGTCGACTCCGAGGCGCATGCTCGTGGGTAGTTATCAGGGCGATAAGACACTGCTCGCAACGCCCCTGCTGCGATGGTATCTGGACCACGGTCTCGAGGTGCTGCACGTGTATCAGGTCATCGAGTACGATCCCATTCCGTGTTTCCGACGGTTCGGCGATGCGGTGTCCACGGCCCGACGCGAGGGCGACGTCCACCGAGACAAGACCATCATCGCGGACACCATGAAGTTGCTGGGGAACTCGGGCTACGGAAAGACCATCACAAACGTCGACCGACATCGCGACGTCAGCTACTGCACGGAGAAGGCGGCATCGCTCCTGGTCAACGATAAACGGTTCCGACAACTCGACACGGTCGTCGACAACGCGTACGAGATAGAGATGAACAAGAAGACCGTCAAGTACACCCTACCCGTCCACGTGGGATTCTTCGTCCTGCAGTACGCCAAGATGCGCATGTTGCAGTTCTATTACGACTTCATCAACCGATACGTGGAGCGCCCTCTGTTCCAGTACTGGTAGATGGATACAGATTCCGCCTATTTGGCCTGGACCGGTGAGTCCGTCGACGACCTCGTGACCCCAGCACTACGCGATCATTACTTCCGACATCGCTCCGAATGGCTCCCGTCCGAATGTTGCGACGAACATCGGAACGAGTACGTGCGCTGTCGACTGGCCAATCGACCGTGGATCGGAGACGAGGCGTGCTGTAAGGCGCGCAGAGCGTTCGACAAGAGGACACCGGGTCTGTTCAAGGTCGAGTGGTCCGGCGACGGGTTCGTGGGGTTGTGTAGCAAGACGTACTACTGTTTCGGCGCCACCGACAAGTACAGCACCAAAGGACTGAGCAAACGTCACAACGTCATCGACAAGGATGCGTTCCTGGAGGTGCTCACCAACCGTCGGAGCGGAAGTGGAAAGAACCGCGGATTCCGGGTGCATAAATCGACCGTGTTGACGTACGTGCAGGAACGGGCGGCCCTCACTTACTTTAACGCCAAACGCGTGGTGCACGAGGACGGGGTGACCACGGGTCCGGTGGACATGTAGATAAGGCGATGCACGCTGCACTTGTTTCATACGCGATCATGGATGCACGATGGAAACATCCCTTCACGTGCATCGTTGCCGGACCGACGGGATGCGGCAAGAGTACGTCCGTGACGCGTATGTTGCGTCACGCTACTGCAATGATCGACCCACCTCCCGAACGGATCAGGTGGTGGTACGGAGAATGGCAAGAGGTGTACGCAACGACGGACCTGAAGCACGTGCGGTTCGAAGAAGGGTTACCGACGGCGGCCATGTTCGAATCGACGACGAGGAACCTCATCGTCATAGACGATCTCATGGCAGAAACGGACGAGCGGGTCACGACCTTGTTCACTAAAAAAAGTCACCACAGGAACACGTCCGTGCTGTATCTCGTACAGAACCTGTTCCCCAAAAACAAAGAGAGTCGTACCATCAGTCTGAATTCTCAGTACATGGTGGTGTTCAAGAATCCTCGTGACGCATCGCAGATGTCGCACTTGGCTCGGCAGATGTATCCGGGACGTGTGAAATTCGTGCAAGAGGCTTTTAAAGACGCCACGGCGGTACCGTACGGTTATCTATTGGTCGATCTGAAACAGGACACGCCCGAGGACATGCGTCTGCGCACGGCCATCTTTCCAGACGACGGGGTGCAGTACGTGTACTTGCCGAAGGTATAAAAAGACCGAGTGCGTGGATGGTCTCTTCATTCGCACCATGTCTGCCCTGGTGAAGAGACACATTGCGTGCATACAGACGCTGCACAGACTAAAGAACAACAAAGAGAAAAGAGACATCCTAAAAAACGCTAACGCCGATCTGCTGTGCGCACTGGCCGAGTGTGCCTACAACATACTACGAAAGAACCTTCCGTTGACCGCAGTACAGAAGCGACGTCTGGGTAAATACAAGACGAAATTACGCGAGTTGGCCAACAGAAGAACGTCGGCTGCCAGGAGAAGACGCATCTTGGTGCAACCGCAGGTCGGCGAGGGACAGACCGTAGGTTTCCTATCGGCCTTCCTAGCACCGTTGGTCAGTTCGGTCTTTCTATCCCTGCTCCGAAAGGAGCGGCCGACGAGGTAGATACATGGAACACACACGCAAGATGGCCTTGGTAGACCCTCGACTGTTGGACACGCTTCGTTCACCCCCACCTCCCCCAACCGACACCGTAGGTAAGAAGGTGCAAGCCCTCGATGCCGATATGAAGACCATCCTCGACAGAACGGACCTAGACGACGGGACCAAGGTGACACTGTATAATCAGGTGTTGCAACGGTACAACGTCTTGGCCGATAAACACGCCAAGGAACCGGTACGCGTGCTCACGGTGAACGAGTCGGTGACGGGGTCGAGGGCGGAGCCGGGGTAGAAGTCGGAGGGTGCAGTACGCGTTCCCGGTAGCGGAATAGAGGCCACCGTCTTGGACACCGTTCCCAAGACCATGCACGCCAAAGCCCGACGTTTGATGGAACATCTGAAGAGAAATGTCGCGTGGACCGCTCGCGGTGAACTTAAACACGAGGGCGAGCCGGTGGTCGGAAGTAACGTGGTGGATCTCGTCAACGATCTGTTGCGTAAGAGAAAAACCGATCCGACGGGGTGGCAGCCATTCGCACGACAACTCCGCACCATCAACCTGCCCATGGAGTTGGTCGGTAACGCTGCCAGGAAAGCCTACATACGACAGACGACGACGACGACGATGACGGTCACTCCCCCTCGTCGATCGACTGCCGCTACTCCTCGTGCTGTCGGCAGTGCACGAAGATCGCTAAGTTGGACACCCCTCACTCGTCAGCATCGTCGTCGAATGGAACATTCCATGCCCACCCCACCCCCCGAAAAACGCAAGGCTTTGTCGTCATTGGCCGGTTGGGACGACATATAAGGTGGCGCGATGCGTGTCCGTGACACAGTGTTCGTCATGTCAACGGATCCACAGGACACGTACCGTTCCATCGTCGCTGCGATATTCGTTAGTGGACTTTACTTGATCGCTCACGGCATAGCCCAAAGTCTCATGCAACAGACGTTGTTCAGACTATGGTTTCGCTACTAGACCGTTGTTGCTCTACCGCTTGCGTTTTTACTGCGATAGCGTGCGTCCTACTATACGTCGGCGTTCTCCTCGTCATTCGTCAGCATCTGTGCTCCGGACTCAACGTCACCGACCCTGTCAACGCGTCCGACCTCCTCTTTTAATGATGGCACGGAGGAGAGAACAACCCATGAGGACGGTCTACTTCGATCCACAGAGGGTAGGCAGTTATGGCGGGGTCGGCGCCTTGCGCCGCGTCACGCGCATGCCGCGGAAAATCGTCGAAAAATGGTTGTCGGAACAGGACGCCTACACCTTACACAAACCAGCGAGACGCCATTTCAAGAGACGATGCGTCATCGTGGGTGGTATGAATCAACAGTGGCAGGCCGATCTCGTAGACTTGACGAAGTTTAAACGCCACAACGAAGGTATGACCTTTCTCCTCACGACGATCGACGTCTTCTCGAAAGTGGCCCGGTGTGTTCCCATGAAGAACAAGTCCGCGGCGTCATTGACTGCGGCGCTGCAAACCACGTTCGTCGACGTTTGGCCACATACGCTGCAGACGGATCAAGGCACAGAATTTCTGAACAAATCAGTTCAGGCTCTATTGCGTCGTTACGGCATCCGTCACTTCTCCACGCACAGCGCGGAGACGAAGGCGAGCGTCGTGGAACGATTCAACAAAACGTTGATGACGCGCATGCGCCGATACTTCACGGAACACCAGACGTGGCGTTATGTCGGCGTCCTTCCGGACATGATACGATCGTATAACAACACCCCCCACGACAGCATCGGCATGGCACCGTTACAGGTGAATCACAAAAATCAAGAAAAGGTGTGGCAACTCCTGTACGGCCACGACGGTAAGGGAGTGCCCAAGTTGCACGTGGCGGATCGCGTGCGCATCAGCAAGTACAAAGGCAAGTTCGAAAAGGGCTACGAGCCGAACTGGAGCGAAGAGATCTTCACGGTGCACGAGGTTCATCCCTCCGCTCCACCCGTGTACCGCTTGCGGGACGATCTCGGCGAAGTGCTGGACGGCACCTTCTACGAACCGGAGCTGCAGAAGGTGTCGGTACCCGTCGATAAGGTGTACCGCGTCGAAGAGGTACTGGAACGCCGTACGAAGGACGGACGCAAGGAGGCTTTGGTGAAATGGTTCGGCTATCCCTCCACACACAACAGCTGGATCGACGCCGGGGCACTCGTCCACTCCACTATAAAGACCAGCAACGCGTATGGCGACACTTCATTCGAGAAATGACACACGCCACGACACCACAGACCGTCAGCACCACCATCATAGACGAGGAGGCGCCGGAAGCACATTAGGCGGAGGAGGATCGTACTGACGGTGCATCGAGCGAGCAAGACAGCACTCCCTGGCACCTGTTCGGTACCGCGTGTCCCAAAGAAGAGATTGTGTTTCTGTGTCAGGTCGTCGTCTTGTACACGATCATCCTGATCAGCATCTACAACCTGACGACAGGTCACACGAATTCTAATCTGTGGACGGCGCTGCTGAGCAGCTCGTTGGGTTACCTGCTACCCAATCCCACGTTGAGACGCAATGGCGACTGATTTCTATCTTACGCTACCTAGCAACGCTTCCATGAAGGTGCACCCCGATAACACCTTGGCCCATTACATCACGGACTTGCCACAACGCATATCGCTGTCTGGCGAATGGGAGTGCGGGCTGGCAGAGTTCCAGTATCCACATACGTGGTACAACGTTCGAGAAGGCGACACCTGGTTCTACCTCAACGAGCGCGATCCTGTGCGTCTTACCCCGAGTACGAATATTGCTGCTGGCAATTACCGCAGTCCTGAGGTATTGTTGGACCACGTCAACAAGGCGCTGAAACGCATGTGGACGGATAAGACGCGGGCTAAACTAAGCTACAGTTCCATCACTCAGAAAATGACGTTGCACATGTCATCGAGCACCGACTTCACCATGCCGTAGCAGAGTGCAATGGGTACCATTTTGGGATTCCACCCGTCGCTTGTCACCAGTCCAGCGAGCGATAGGGATACGCGCGTGTACACCCACCCGCGAGTAGGAGAGCAACCCCCGGAGCTAGGTCTCAAGCCGTCGGCCACCGTTACTCTGCCACCCGAAAAGGCAAAGACTACCGATAGCCCGTACTATTACCGTCAAGAGGCCAATACCGTGGTGAACATGCATCAAGGGTTCGACACCATCTACGTCTACACGGACGTCGTGGAGTCTCGCATCGTCGTCGACAGTCTCGTGCCGTTGTTGCGATGCCTCCCGGTTCGCGGAGGTCACGGTGCCACGGTGTCCGATCGTTTCACTAACGTTCACTACGTGCCTCTGTTGCGCAAGGAGTTCGGGACCATAGAGGTGGATATAAAAGACGACAACGGGCAGCGCGTGCCATTCGAGTACGGTAGAGTGACGGTGACGCTTCATTTTCGACGGCGTAGGACCGGACTTTTCTAATGACGATGAACTACAACGACTATTACGCGCGTCAGGCGGGTGGTGCGTTGTCCTACTTCGCAGGTGCACAATACCAGCGAGGTCACGGACTGGGCAGTCTGTTCGGCGGTTTGCTGCGCAGCGCCATGCCACTCATCAAGAGAGGTGCCGTGGCGTTGGGCAAGGGAGCGTTGAAGACCGGCATTCGTATAGCTGACGACGTCTTATCTGGTCAGAACATAAAAACGGCAGCCAAACGAAGCATCACGGATTCTGGTAGGAGCATGCTGCGTACCCTTGCGACCCCTGGCGTGCGACCTACCAAACGTATAAAACGAGCGTCCGCGCAGACAGGAGTCACTACGGCGAAGAGACGGCGCGCGAAACAGACGTCCAAGAAACGTGAGGCCGACATGTTCGACGAAAAAGATGGCGTTCGTACATAAGCAGTCGTGCGAAGGGGTCAAGTCCGAGCTGGATCTCTTTACCGTACCTCCCACTCAGAACAGCATCGTCGACAGTCACGTGGTCGAACATCAACCCATGGCCTCTCTGGACTCTGATGGACCGATAGAATTCCTGATCCCCGGATCGGGAGACGATTACCTGGATCTCGCCAACACGATGCTACACGTGCAGGTGAAGGTGACGCGAGCCAACGGGGACGATCTCGACTTGGCCGACCCCGTGGGACCGGTGAATAATGGCTGCATTCTCTGTTCGGTCAGGTCGACGTCTCCCTGAACGGCACGCTCGTGACCCGTTCGACCAACACGTACGCGTATCGTGCCTACATCGAGACGCTGCTGAGTTACGGTGCCGATGCCAAAGACACGCAGATGACGGGTCAGCTGTGGTACAAGGACACGGCCGCTCACATGGATGCCGTCGAGTTAGTCGACGGCCCCACGGCTAACGCAGGGTTCGTGGCTCGACGAGAGCACGTGGTACGGAGTCGAGTGGTCGACATGATGGGTCGTCTACACGTGGACCTCTTTCTGCAAGATAAATTCCTGATCAACGGCGTCGACGTCAAGATCCGACTGGTGCGTAATAAGGCTGCGTTTGCGCTCATGGCTGGTGGAGTCCACCCCGATTACAAGATCGACATCGTCAATGCCACCTTGTTTGCCAAGAAGGCCACCCTCAATCCCGCCGTGCAGATGGCACACATCAAGACTCTCGAGAAGACCACGGTCAAGTATCCGATGCGGTCCGTCGACTGCAAGGTGTACTCCATTCCCGCGGGCGCACACGCACGAGAACCTGTTCCTCGGCACTCTGCCGAAACGTCTGGTGCTGTGCTGCGTCGATAACGACGCCTACAACGGTGCGTACGACAAGAATCCGTTTCACGCCAAGAACAACGCCATAAGCTTCCACGCCGTGTACGTTGACGGACGACAGATACCCGCCAAACCCTTCCAGCCCAACTTCGCAGCCGACCTCTTCGTCAGGAGCTACATGAGCATGTTCACCTCGACCGGTAAGATCTGGCAGGACGAGGGCAACGGTCTGACTCGCAGCGACTACCGAGACGGTTACACCTTCTTCTGTTTTGACCTGACCCCCGACCAGTGCGACGGTCCCTGCTTCCATCTCGTACAAAAGGGCAACCTCCGCATAGAACTTCATTTCCGCGAGGCGCTGCGGACCACCGTGAACGTCATCGCCTACGCCGAGTTCGAGTCCGTGCTGGAAATCGACAAGAGCCGCAACGTCATCTGCGACTTCTGAGATGGACACCCTGCAGATCGCCCGACTACTGCAGGCGGACCCGACCACCAGATCGATATTTCGCGGTGTCGTACCCAAAGACGGACTGCCCGCGACGACAGACGGCGTTCTACCTGCCGCCTTCGTGTGCAACACCGACGACGGCGACGAACCGGACGAACACTGGATCGCGCTGTACCTGGCTGCCGACGGACGCGGCGAGTATTTCTGCTCGTACGGTCTGCCGCCACGTCACGCACCTTCATGAACGAACATTGTTCCGAGTGGACTCATAATAGCAAGAGACTTCAGAGCCCTCTGTCTAACGTTTGCGGACAATATTGCGTAGCTTTTCTATTGCTTTGTTGTAACGGCTTTCCAATGAGAACTTTTATCAACGTATTCGGCACCGATCTAGTTGCTAACGATTGCCGCGTGTTTGATTGGCTTAAACAGATGCGACAAGGTAGACTGTATTATCGCTCGTCGTAATCGACCGACGAGCCTCCGGTTGTCGTACTTATATTACACGCTACCCATATTGTATCGCCATCCTGCTGCTGCTGCTGCTTGTTCAGTAAAATATACGTGTGCACTCGTACGATACCGTGTCTCGTTCCTTTCTCGTCTCCTCGTTAGGTCCTTTGATCTCAGTTATTAATTACCCTCTTCATTAACACTGTTCTTTCATCTCAATTATTAATCTTCCTCTCCTCAGGCGCCCCGCGGAGCGGGGCGGGGTGGGGCGGGGCGGGGCGGGGCCCTCCTCCCCCCTCACGTCACTCATGCGTGAACAGGCCGCTAGGGGGCGCTCTTAACCGAAATCACTCATGCGTAACCCCCCAATTCATGCGTAACCCCCCCATTGAGGTCCCAAAACCTCTAGGGTACTACTCAAGTCACAGAGAAGTCGGCTAGCAGCTCGCAGTAACCGCGGCTTACGGCTGGGATCGCTCTTCACGACCGGCAACCTGCCTTTAGAAGCCAGCCCACAATTCAACAATATCCTTCCATTTCAAGTACAACATAGTGCCTAAGATTCAAGTAAATTCGTTTCTCTTTGTATATTACACATAAAGTTTCAACGGCGCATGTCAACATGACATATGCTTTAAAAGGCGTTAACTTAATGTACTGGGCTATTATATATATATATATATATATATTATATATATATATATATATATATATATATATATATATATATATATATATATATATATATATATATATATATATATATATATATATATATATATATATATATATATATATATATATATATATATATATATATATATATATATATATCACTCAGAGGTGTTATAATGTTTGTAACATTACATGACGACTGTCATCAGTCATACTTTGTAATTTTTATCATCATCATCATTCTGCGCGCGGGTTTTTCTTATACGCGATCCTGTTTTTGTTGGATCCTGAAATGTGATATTTACTAGGCCGTGGCTCTCAACAGCACCACTTGTTGTATGATGTGTTTACGCTGCCATTAATGTTGTGTTAAATGTTATTGTAAAACACTCAACACTTTCAAGTTAATTTACAACGTTTCTACAGCGCCTTTCAACACGAGCGAGGCTTTAAAAGGCGTTAACTTAATGTACTGGGCTTGGCATTCTAGAATTATCTTTATATGTCAACAGAGCCTTTTGTACAGCCGATGTGACACTCCACTGTGAACTCTTTAAGGACAACCCAAGTAGCATATCTGATGTTAAATGACACGGAACCTTGGCTTTGTGCTCGTCCAGTCCAGCTCTCCGTCGGTGCCGGTCAGTGACCGCCCCGGGACATGGCAGTCGCGATTTGTAAAGCAGGCGGAGCATCTCACTCACCTCACTCACCTCACTCACCTCACTCACCTCACTAACCTAACTCACCTCACTCACCTCACTCACCTCACTCACCTCACTAGGTGTCATAATGTGTGTAACATTGCAGGGCGACTGTTATCAGGCATACTTTGTCATCATCATCATCATATTGCGCGCGGGTTTTTCTTATGCGCGATCCCGTTGTTGTTATTTACTCGGCCGAGGCTCTCAACACCACCACTTGTTGTAGGATGTTTTTACGATGCCGCTAATGTAGCGCCTGTTGTGCTAAATGTGCCGCTAAATGTCACACAATTTGCCATCGACAAATGTCGTGCATGCAAAGACAAATGTGTGTATTTGCGTGCGTGCGTGTGTGCGTTCGTGCTTGCGTGCGTTCGTTCGTGCGTGCGTGCGTGCCTGCGTGCGTGCGTATAATTGAGCATTATTTGTCGCTGCATCCGTTCCATTTGTAGCGGCAGGGTTTTCATTTTGTCGTTGATTGTGGCATTTAATGGCGGTATTGTGACAATTGTCGACGGTTATATGACACTGTCGGCACAACAGCGCCCATCCTATTTTCAGATTAGAGTCAGTGCAATGACGACAGTTTAAACATTAACCATGTATGGGTATTTTACTTCACATCGTATAGACACCAGGTAGGCGGCTTTTAATGCCTCTTCCGAGAGACACAGGAATGTGGGGTGAAAGGAATTGCTGAAGTATCGAAACGACAGCAGGAAGACACGAACCTCGGACTCTCGGTTGCCAGTCCGGCGCTCTAGCCGCAGAGCCACTGCGCCAAACTAGTCTTACTGTGTGACTAGTGAAGTTCATCCTCGTTTCGCCACTTGTTTCCCGTTATATCAATCTCTGGTGGAAACACCAGACATTATTTGAACTATATATCCATCTATACCTTGGTACTTGGTGCTGCTAGTCAATACATTGATGGCTTCTTTCCAACTCTCGAAATTGCGACCTAATACTGTTACAGTAACGTGTATTTACGCCTTGTGTTTGTATCACGTAACTTCGGGCAATCGAAAAAACCGCATGACGTTGTCAACAATTGTACGTAATTTTTCGCGTAGCATTGCGGACAATTGTACTACAAAGGGTAATTCAATTGTTCATTTCAAAATTAGTTGTGAAGTCTCTTATTGCCGATGAAAGGGTTGCAATGAAAGCCTGATCAGTAGAGAACAAGACGGAGTGAATGAGAAGCCGATTTATTTCCGCGAAAACATGTGTTCTGATCAAGGGCCGACAGTTGTGTCCGTTATATCCGTTGTCTCTTTGGTTAGCAATACTATGCAAGAAATAATGCAGTTGCCATGTTCTGCCCTGTGTTATTGGAGAAGTAATTGTGACATACTGATGTAAGTGTTAAGAGTTCGCAATTGTAACCACCCAAGATACAACGTACATGCACGTCTTTATTTGCATTCATGTATTCTTATCAACTGGAGCCTATTTAACCAGTAACAGTTATTCTTTTGTGTGTATGCATACAGTAACTTTATTGTATGGTGTAGATATTACTATATTTATCCACTATATACACTGTCATATCATATAATTATAATATTGTCGACATAGCATCAACACCTTTACACTGTTTTTTCAACAGCGTCTTTCAAAATGAACAAGGCTTTAAAAAGGCGTTAACTTATTGGACTGGGCTAGTCATTCTGTCTCAACATAGCCTATTGTTCAAAAAGTCAGTATAAATCTTTTCAAAATGTGTGTTGTTATTGATAATTATTCATAGTTATCATTGTTATAAAACACTTGTTTTTTCAAGTTAGTTTACTACGTTTCAACAGCGCCTGTCAACATGATTAAGGCGTTAATGTGCTGAGCTAGCCATTCTATACCAACGAGGCTTTAAAAAAGGCGTTAATTTAATTTGCTAATCTAGCCATTCTTTATCAACATAGCCTTTTGGTACAGCCAATGTGACACTCCCATTTTGAACTATTTCAGGACAACCCCAGGAGCTGTATCCGTCTTGACCCGTCAACAAGCGTTAATGCATATCTGATGTTAAATGACACGGAACCTTGGCTTTGTGTTTGTCCGGTCTAGCACTCCGTCGGTGTAGGTCAGAGGCCGCTCCGTGACACGGCAGTGTCAGGTGTTTTTACGCTGCCGCTAATGTCGCGCCTGTTGTGCTAAATGTGCTGCTAAATGTCACACAATTTACCATCGACAAATGTCATACATACACGATAAATGTGTGAGTGCGTGCGTGCGTGCGTACGTTCGTACGTGCGTGTAATTGAGAACTCTAACCTGTGATGAAATATGCGAGATCCTGCCTATTGTTGGTTGGTACAGCTTACTAGTTGTGGAAATCCAATAGTAACAACTTTGCTGTAATTACGGTGGATAATTATTGTTGTAAAATTTGTGATTGGCGTGGTGCGAGGAGGGTGTTTTAATATCAAAATCAATGTGAAATTTTGCATTCATGCCATTTACCGATAGCAAATAGTGGGACATGTAGCGGCAGTGTTGTCATTTTGTCGTTGATTGTGTCATTTAATGGCGGTATTGTGACAATTGTCGGCAATTATGACATTGTCGGCACAACAAGCGCACATCTTGTTTTCAGATTAGGGTCAGTGCATTCACGACACATTACATATTAACCATGTACGGGGTATTTTACTTCAATCGCACAGACACCAGGTAGGCTGCATTTAATGCCTCTTCCGACAGACACAGGAATTTGGGGTGAACGGAATTGCTGAAGAAGCAATCGAAAAAAAATACGCATGACATTGTCAAAAATTGTACGTAATTGTTCGCGTAGCATTGCGGAGAATTGTACGTAATAACTACAAAGGCTAATTCAACTGTTCATAGAAAGGGTAATAACGTGGTCACTTAAACAAATAATAAACTGGCCACCCGACCGAGGGCTGTAGATGAACCCCTGAACGTTTGACGCCCGAGATGCAAATCGTCTAAGAGGACAAGCATAACATACAAGCATACACACTCACGGTCGATTATAATAAAATGCCATATTTCTAGCCGGCGAAGTCGTTTATGCTACCGAGGGTAATGCCGGTAGATGTAACAGTATCGATGTTGGATGTTTAGTTTCCGATGTACCGTGTGGCGCCACTGTTCGGACTGCGACTCAGACTAGAACCGTATTTGTTTGACAGCATCTCACATTTGAGTGTGACCATGCACACTGACTACATACAAACATTACGTTAAAACACCCTCTCCGAATGATTTAGCCTAGCGCTATTCATTCGTTCACGTCCGTACATATAGTGTATGAATAGTTTAAATAACGTGTTCAGTAGGTTTAATAAAATAACGAACGTTGGTTTTAAAATTGTTGACTACTTGACCTGATCGTTAGATCGGGTAACTTGCGATAGTATGAATCGCCTTGTTACAGCACATAGAGGGCGAATGCAAACCAGAGAATCGGTGTGCAACACGACTGGCATTCCTCTTATATGTAAATACGTCAACATTGAAGATGCATTTCCAGCAGTTAAATCTGGAACAACAACATGCTTTAAAAATAACACTAATGTTGTCATTCTTTGTATACGGATCCCAAATGTGTCGTTCCAAATGACACATGCCTCGCAAACATTGATAATGTTATACGTCAGCAAGACACGGAGTAGCACTCACTTGAATGGAGATGTAGAGATTCGCGTAGATACCCGCTAGCAGGCAATTTAGCTTCAGCCGTACAGGTCAGAGGCGAGCCGTGTCGGTTATCACGGTCACCGCCAGTCGTACCTGCGTCACTGCTCGCTGGACGGACATCTGCTGTTCCGAGTGTCGCGTTGGACTCTGTCTCCGAAGCAGCAATCGTCGGCAACTGCAGGTTAGAGACAAACGAATAGCTAAGTACATGTAGTGTAATGCAGAGTAATGTAGGGTAATCTAGCGTAGTGTAATGTAGGGTAGTGTAATGTAGTATAACGTAGGGAGTGTTTGGTGTTGTGTATTGTAGTGTCACGTATGGTAGGGTAGAATAGGGCAATGTAATGTGGTGTACTGTACTGTAGTGTATAGGGTGGTGTAGTGTAATATAGCATGGTGTTATGTTGTGCAATATAGTGTAGCTTAGGGTAGCATGGTGTTGCGTAGTATAAATTAGTGTAAAATATTATGGTGTGGTGTGGTGTAAGGTAGGTTAGTGTCATGTAATGTACCGTAGTATAATGTTGTGTAAAATAGTGTATGGTAGCATAGGGTAGTGTAATGTTAAACCATGTATTTTACAGTAACGTACCCGTGATCATATACCACAGCTATTTACACTTACGAACCATTTGTCTCAATATATTTATCCAGCTGAATTCGTATGACTCGTTTAGTTCCACATACAATATTAGTCTTTGTATTCGCGCTTCTGACAGATATTGGACAGGACATTAAACACACTTTGAATAATAACAGTTGCACTATTTACATTATTATTAAACATAATAATAACAAAGGCCACAATGCAATATAGCTACGGGCGTCACACAATGCAAATAAATATCAGTCTCACTAAAAATATACTATTTTTTTAATACACTTAAAAATATTAATTCTAACATTGCTATGCCGAATTAGGTAGTACAGACTGATTAAAAATTGGCACTAACTAACTAACTAATTAACGCGCGGTAGAAAACAGCTAGAAACACACTGACTACAGCAGAAATAACCGGGGGTATGTTATAAGTGATTCGCATACAGCGAAATTGATGATACACCTACTAGACTCTCTACGTCTCCAGTTATACGTGACGCCAGTGGTACTACGTGTCTCGCTGACGTATAACATTCTCAATGTTTGCGAAGTATGACAACATTAGTGTTACCTTCAAAACATGTCGTTGTTCCAGATTTAATAGCTAAAAATTCATGTCTAATGTTGCCGCATTTACACATATAAGGAATGCCAGTCGTCATGCACACTGATTTTCTGGTTCTATGCGCAATCTACGTCTTATAACAAGGTTATTCACACTAACGCAAGTAAATCTATCTAACGATTAGGTCAAGTATTCGACATTTTTAAAACCAATGTGCATTATTTTATTAAACCATGTGCACGTTACCTAAACTACTCGAACACTATATATTCGAACGTGAACGAATAAATAGCGCTGGGCAAAATCCCCAATCGAATGTGAGATGCTGTCAACCAAGCACTGATACAGTCTGACTTAGGTCGTAGTCCGAACAGTGGCGCCACGCGGTACATCGGGAACGAAACATCCAAGCGCATCGATACTGTTACATCTATCGGCATTACCCTCGGTATATCAGCGACTTCGCCGGCTAGAAATGTGACATTTTATTATAACTGACCGTGAGTTTGTATAGGCGTATGCTATACTACTCTTCCTAGACGCTTTGCATCTCGGGCGTCAAACGTTCAGGGGTTTATCTACCACCCCACGGTCGGGTCACAAGTTTAATTTTTTTAGAAAGTCACCACGCTATTACCCCTTCTATGAACAATTGAATTACCCTTTGTGGTTATTACGTACAACTGTTCGCAATGCTACGCGAACAATTACGTACAATTGTTGACAACGTCATGCGTCTTTTTTTCGATTGTCCGAAGTTACATAATACTAGGGCAAGGCGTATCTAAACATTACTGTAACTGCCAGTATTACGTCACAATTTCGAGAGTTTAGAAAGAAGCCATCAATATATTGACTAGCAGCACCAAGTAAAGCCTCGTTCATGAATTTCTAAAAAGTTAGACAGTTTTTAAAGTTTGGCGCCAGAGATGCAAAGCGTCGAGGAGGATTAGCATAACGTACATACATACATACGTACGGACGTACGTACATACATACATACATACATACATACATATATACATACATCATACATACATACCTACCTACCTACCTACCTACCTACCTACCTACCTACCTACCTACATACATACATACATACATATATACATACATCATACATACATACCTACCTACCTACCTACCTACCTACATACATACATACATACATACATACATACATATATATATATATACATACGTACATGCATACGTAGGACAGCTGCATCATAGAAAGTTGATAAGCTTGTAAGCCAGTTACTCACATATCGTTATTACACATTACACATTAATTGCGCGTTGTTTCCTTGTCGAGTATACTTAAATATATCAGCAAGTTACAGCCTTGGGAGAAAAAGTACATATGCGCTTTCACGTGTGTCAAGCTTGGAATCCGACCGGATCATTACTACTGTAATTCAAATTGATCCTGACACTGTGCCAGCTTTACCATAATTTCAAAATTATCGCTATCTTGATAATAGTTTTTGTGGCCTTTATCTTTAACAACTACTGGCAAATTGTCATAAGTGCCTTTACAGGTAGCCACATATGGTTGCGACTTCCTTTCGCAAGTAAACACCTTTGAACATATTAAACGAACATGTAGATACAAAAAGCTAACGTAACAAAATAAAACGTAGCGATGCTTTCAATAAAACTACTTCGTGGAAATGTTATGTCATGACATGTCTATATTACTTGGAAAACTACCCATATATTAAAACGAAATACTTTGCTTCGCTACGCATCACCATTGCACTTGACACAACAATTGTATGCGTAAGTTGGTGTACATCATGCCAAGGAACGACGTCACTCCTCGCACCTTGGTGCTTTATGTTCGACATGTTTTAGGCGAGTGTCAGTTTCACAAAAGATGCAGGCACGACAGACTAAAATAAACCTCTAGTCGTGTCACATCCTTCTTACAAAATGCAGAATTCAGTTAATAAGTTGCACTGCAGCAATTACTTACGACGACTGCTCCGACTGATAGAAAGTTCATTCTGAGAACTGCGAGATTATATCATTCCAACAGCAATTAGACTCCGCTGACATAACAGAATAATTCATAGAGAAGTTGAAATGATGTTGGAACTAGCAGGTCTGTCAGATGTGGAAAACACTTTCAGTGATCGCGCGGACATGATACCGCGCAATATTGTTTATCATTGCTTCTTATTTTTTGTCTAACTGAGTGAGGTGGACGTTTTTGCATGTCGTTGTAGAATACACATACAGCTAACATTAATATGCGTCGTAGTGTATGCATGCACGAGGACATTCAATCCACATTTACGTCTCATATGATGCTCACTCGAACAGACATACAAAGCGGGCGTATGTTGCTGACATGTAGTTGCTACGTGCTGACCTTCATTCACATAATGGTGGAGCCGGAGCCGTGAAGTATGGACTGTGTCCATAGGCACGAAGGCAAACACCTGTGATTTTGTGGAAATTGTTTCTTGCTACTACATTTTGTTCATTCGATACAGTAAGTTAAAAACTACCTCTTCAATTGATTTAGCTCACATAAATTCACGTTTGATTTTCCGATCTGTCGTATGTGAAAAGTCTAGGTAATATATGCAGTCGGATTAATAAAGAAGGGAGTACGATCGTTAGATTGGGTAACTTTAGAAAGTTAGAGTAACGTTATGTCATAGTATATACAGCCGGAATACGTTTGGCCCGTTTTTCGTCACAGTTTGACCAGACCCGGTCAAACATAATGTCATTGTTTGTCCGATGACTTCATCAAAACTAAATAATACATTTGTACAATGAGCTAGCATGTCGTAGTCGATGCTAAATAAATTCGATGTTTTCACAAAATGAGTATGATGATTTTTTTCGAATTTCACGAATAATTCAACAAAATAAATATCTAACACTAAGCGGATAAGTTAGCGAAATCAAAGCCCATATCGTTCCCATCCAGCGGAGTGGACACTGACCCGGCAGCACCGCGGACAGCCAGGTACCTCTTCGTGTACCGCTGTTACAATCGTAATGGTTTAAGACTGACGAAATGTAGAATTTGCATAGACTCTGCCTAAGTGCCACCACCACCACCACCGCCACCACAATTTGTTTTGTTTAGCTAGTTTGCTAAACACAACTAAAAGAGTTTCAAATGTGACAACGACAATATTTCTGTTCCTAGCACTTCGCCCATGTCGTCCCAACAGAAGATTGCCATCGTTGGCATTGGATGCCGCTTCGCCGGGGGAATCGACAACGTAGGCGAATTCTGGAAAGTAAGAACAACTTTTTTTCTCCATAGCCAGCCGTAACCGCAACGAACATGTTATTTTACTACACGACTCGTGGCTTCACAGCAAAATCATAGTCATGTTACAATACAGTTCACCGTCTGGGAGCAAAACGTTAATTCAAGCAGTCATTTTGTCGTCTGTATTAGTAGTAGAAAATTAGTTTTCACACCCCCATTGAGGAGGTTATGATCTATTGCACATTATTTTATTTTATTTTTTATTTATTTTTTTTATTTTTTATTTATTTATTTATTCTTATTTTATATATATATTTTATTTTATTTTAATTTTAATTTTAATTTTAATTGTGCGCACAGCCTCACAACCTTCTGGGTAGCCCGAGCGCTCCCTGGTCCGTAACCCTATCCATAACCCTAGAGTGTCCCCATTGGCAAGCCGTTACAACGAAGCAATAGAAAAGCTACGCAATATTGTCCACAAACGTTAGACAGAGGACTCTGAAGTCTCTTGCTATTATCATTAACAGGGTCATTAATAACTGAGATCAAATGACCTAACGAGGAGACGAGAAACTAACAAAACACGATATCGTACTATATTTACTTTATATGTAAATATTTAAAAATAATGCGCTCTTACACTTTATCCATAACTCCTACAGTTTACCCATAATTCCTACAATTTACCCATAATTCTCCTATTGAATAAGAGTACAAGGACATTTTATTAATTTGTTTTTGAAAATAATGACACAATATCGTCCACAAACGTTAGACAGAGGACTCTAAAGTCTCTTGCCATACGCATATTTTCGTTATATGTCAATATTGTTAAATAGTGCGCTCTTACACTTTACCCATACCTCCTACAGTTTACCCATAATTCCTACAATTTACCCATAATTCTCCTATTGAATAAGAGTACAAGGACATTTTATTAAATATTTGAAAATAATGACACAATATCGTCCACAAACGTTAGACAGAGGACTCTAAAGTCTCTTGCTATACGCATATTTTCGTTATACGTCAATATTGTTACACCGTTAACAGCACTCTGCAAATGATAATCACGTCGTGGAAATACGTGTTGATACATCGTATCGTCAGTCGAACGATAGCCGTCACTAGTACGACTATAGTGCACACTACAGCTATCTGTCTAATTTTTATGCGTGTAGAATACACAGTTAAAATACATATTCACTGTACCCACAGTAAACAACTAGAATACATAGCCACTGTACCCACAGTACACATGTAGAATACATAATAATAGTCACTGTACCCACAGTACACCACTACAATTCATAGTCACTGTACCCACATTACTCAGCTAGCATACATAGTCACTGTACCCACAGTGCACACCTAGTATACAATATTACTGAACCCAAAGTACACAGTTAGAATACATAGTAACTGTACCCACAGTACTCAACTATAATACATAGTCACTGTACCCACAGCACACAGCTAGAATACGTAGTCACTATACCCACAGTACACAAATTGAATACATATTCACTGTACCCACAGTACAGAGCTAGAATACATAGTCACTGTCCCACAGTACACAACTAGAATGCATATTCACTGTACGTGCAGTACACAGCTAGAATACATATTCTCTGTTCCCACAGTACACAGCTAGAATATTTAGTCACTATACCCACAGTACACTGTTAGAATACATAGTCACTGTACAATAGTGCACAACTAGAGTATAAAGTCACTGTACCCACAGTACACAGCTAGAATATATAGTTATTGTACACACAGTACACAGCTACAGTACATATTCACTGTACCCACAGTACACAGCTAGAAAACATAGTCACTTTACCCACAATACAGAGCTAGAATATATAGTCACTGTACCCAGAGTACACAGCTAGAATACATAGTCACTGTAACCAGAGAACACAGCTAGAAAACATAATCACTGTACCCACAGTGCACAGCTACAATTCATAATCGCTGTACCCACAATACTCACCTAACATACATAGTCACTGTACCCACAGTACAGGGCTAGAATACATAGTCACTGTACCCACAGTACTCAGCTAACATACATAGTCACTGTACCCACAGTACACGGCTAGAATACATAGTTAATATATGCACAGTACTCAACTATAATACATAGTCAGTTTACCGAAAGTATACAGTACAAAGCTACAACTCATAGTCACTGGATCCACAGTACACATATAGAAAACATAGTCACTGTACACAAGTTACATGTCTAGAATACATAGTAACTGTACCCACAGTACACAGCTAGAATACATAGTAACTGTACCCACAGTACTCAACTATAATACATAATCACTGTACCGAAAGTACACAGTACAAAGCTACAATTCATAGTCACTGGATCCACAGTACACATATAGAATACATAGTCACTGTACACAAGGTACATGTCTAGAATACATAGTAACTGTACCCTCAGTATACACCTAGAATACAATGTTACTGTACCCACAGTACACATCTAGAATACATAGTAACTGTACCCACAGTACTCAACTATAACACATAGTCACTGTACCGCTAGAATAGGTAGTCACTATACCCACAGTACACAACTAAGAATACATAGTCACTGTAACCAGAGTACATAGCTAAATTACATAGTCACTTTACCCAAAGTACACAACTAGAATACGTAGTCACTGTACCCACTGTGTGCAGCTAGAATACATATATATATATATATATATATATATATATATATATATATATATATATATATATATATATATATATATATATATATATATACATACTGTACCCAGAGTACACATCTAGAATAGACAGTCACTGTACCCACAGTACACAGCTAGATTACATAGTCACTTTACCCACAGTGCAAATATAGAATAGTCACTGTACTGCTAGAATAGGTAGTCACTATACACACAGTACACAACTTAGAATACATAGTCACTGTATCCAGAGTACATAGCTAAATTACATAGTCACTTTACCCAAAGTACACAACTAGAATACGTAGTCACTGTACCCACTGTATGCAGCTAGAATACATATATATATATATATATATATATATATATATATATATATATATATATATATATATATATATATATATATATATATATATATATACTGTACCCAAAGTACACAACTAGAATAGACAGTCACTGTACCCACAGTACACAGCTAGATTGCATAATCACTTTACCCACAGTGCACATATAGAATATAAATTCACTGTACCCATAATACACTGCTAGAATACATAGTTGCTCTACCCACAGTACACAGCTACTGTACATAGTCACTGTACACACAGTACACAGCTAGGATACATAGACACTGTACCCACAGTGCACAGCTAGAATACATAGTCACTGTACCCACATAACACAGCTTTAACACATATATTCACTGTATGCACAGTACACAGCTACAGAACATAGCCACTGTATCTACAGTACATTGATAGAATATATATTCACTGCACCAAAAATACACAGCTAGAATTCATAGTAACTATACCCACATTACCTAGAACTCAGCTACAATTCATAGTCACTGTATCCACATTACAGAGCTAGAATACACAGTCACTGTACCCACAGTACACAGCTAGAATATATAGTCACTATACCCACAGTACACAGCTAGAATACATATTTACTGTACACAAAGTACACAACTAGAAAACATAGTCATTGTACCCACAATACACAGCAAGAATGCATAGTCACTGTACCCACAGTTTACAGCTACAATTCGTAGACACTGCACCCACAGTACAAAACTGAAATACGTAGTCACTCAACACACATTACACAGCTAGAATGTATATTCACTGTACACACAATACAACGTTAAATAGAATACTTAGTCACTGTACGAAGAGTACACAGCTAGAGTACATAGACCTGTACCCATAGTACACGGCTAGATTACATAGTCACTGTTCCCACAGTAGTCAGCTAGATTACATAATCACAATAACCACAGTTCACAGTTAGAATACATAATCAATGTAACCACAGTACACAGCTAAAGTCACTCAACTCATAGTACAACGCTATAATACATATACACAGTACACAGTTAAAATACATATTCACTGTACCCACAGTAAACAACTAGAATACATAGCCACTGTACCCACAGTACACATGTAGAATACATAATAATAGTCACTGTACCCACAGTACACCACTACAATTCATAGTCACTGTACCCACATTACTCAGCTAGCATACATAGTCACTGTACCCACAGTGCACACCTAGTATACAATATTACTGTACCCAAAGTACACAGTTAGAATACATAGTAAATGTACCCACAGTACTCAACTATAATACATAGTCACTGTACCCACAGTGCACAGCTAGAATACGTAGTCACTATACCCACAGTACACAAATAGAATACATATTCACTGTACCCACAGTACAGAGCTAGAATACATAGTCACTGTCCCACAGTACACAGCTAGAATACATATTCACTGTACGTGCAATACACAGCTAGAATACATATTTTCTGTACACACAGTACACAGCTAGAATATTTAGTCACTATACCCACAGTACACGGTTAGAATACATAGTCACTGTACAATAGTGCACAACTAGAATATAAATTCACTATACCCACAGTACACAGCTAGAATATATGTAGTTATTGTACCCACAGTACACAGCTACAGTACGTATTCACTGTACCCACAGTACACAGCTAGAATACATAGTCACTTTACCCACAATACAGAGCTAGAATATATAGTCACTGTACCCAGAGTACACAACTAGAAAACGTAGTCACTGTAACCAGATAACACAGCTAGAAAACATAATCACTGTACCCACAGTGCACAGCTACAATTCATAATCACTGTACCCACAATACTCACCTAACATACATAGTCACTGTACCCGCAGTACAGGGCTAGAATACATAGTCACTGTACCCACAGTACTCAGCTAACATACATAGTCACTGTACCCACAGTACACGGCTAGAATACATAGTTAATGTACGCACAGTACTCAACTATAATACATAGTCACTGTACCGAAAGTACACAGTACAAAGCTACAATTCATAGTCACTGGATCCACAGTACACATATAGAATACATAGTCACTGTACACAAGGTACATGTCTAGAATACATAGTAACTGTACCCACAGTACACACCTAGAATATATATTCACTACACACTCTGTACACAGTTAAAAAATACAAAATATTCACAGTATCTCCAGTACATAGCTATAATGCATTGTCACTACAACTCCAGTACAAGATTAGAATAGACAGTTACTGCTCACCCAGGACACAGCTCGAATACATGGTCGCTGCTGTAATTCCAGCACACAGCTGTAAGATATAGTCACTACAACTCCAGTACACAAATAGAATACACAGTTACTGCTAGAATGCATGGCCAGTGCACCCTCAGTACACATCTAGAATATAAAATATAGTCACTACACATTCTGTACACAGCTAAAATACAAGATATTCACAGTATCTCCAGTACATAGCTATAATGCATTGTCACTACATCTCCAGTACACGATTAGAATAGACAGTTACTGCTCACCCAGGACATGGCTCGAAATACATGGTCGCTGCACCCTCAGTACATAACTGGAATACATAACCACTACATCTTCAGTACATAGCTAGAATACAAAATCACACAATTTCGCACAAAGTTGCACAACATTACACAACTTCACACAACGTCGCACTACTTCGCACAACTTCGCACAACTTCAGACCACTTCGCACAACTTCAAATAACTTCTGGTGAACAAACTAACAAAATGACACCATCTCAGCATACATTTATTTATTTCATGATAATGTCTCCATCCTGCTTTGCTGTTTCTCACCATCTCAGCGTACCTTTATTTATTTTATGACACTGTCTCCAGCCTGCCTTGCTTTTTCTCAGCATCTCAGCATACATTTCTGTACTTTATGACACTGTCTCTAGCCTGCCTTGCTCTGTCTCACCATCTCATGCACTGTCACACGCAACTTGAAAAAGGTGTTGTATTCTTGCTAGTGACACCCCTCTACATATGGACAAGCTCCATAGAGTAGTAGTGAGTCGAGTGTAGCCATTTCCTTCTGGTTCCCACACCTCACCACCCCCACCATAGAGTAATGAGACGAGTATAGCCATCTGACAACCCCCACGCACGCACGCACGGAATTCACCTTCTGTCTATAGACCTGAACATATTTGGTGTTGTATTCTCGCTAGTGACTCCCCTCTACATATGGACAAGCTCCATAGAGTACTAGTTATGTGCTGTGGGTACAGTGACTATGTATTCTAGTTGTGTACTGTGGATACAGTGACTATGTATTCTAGTTGTGTGCTGTGGGTACAGTGACCATGTTCTTTAACTGCATGACCTGCTATTTTCTTTTACTGTGACATTTCTGTGTATTTTTATTTAACTGCGTGACATTTTACCAGTCTTAGCTAATGCGGTTTGCCACACATGTAACGCTGTTTTCTAAGTGTGTAACACATTCACTATGTAGTAACGCGTTTAGCTATTCTTCCAATGGCATACACAGCGCTGTCACCACAGCATGTACCACCCGTTGGCCTTTTGTCCATTACTGGCCACCACTTCCATCATTTACCTCCGTCTGACTGTCCCTAAGAGCAACTCCATACATCGCCCCTACATTCACCTGTTGACACATATTTCCATAGAAGCAGATACCTGTGGCAGCCAGCGTATCTGACACATACCTCCATAGATACAGAGACCTATGGCAGCTAGACATTTTGATACATACCTCGACCCATAGAGTAGTAGTGAGTCGAATGTACAAATTACCTTCTGGTTTCCACACCTCACCACCCCCACCATAGAGTAATGAGACGAGTATAGCCGTCTGACCACCCCACACACGCTTGGTGTTGTATTCTCGCTATTGACACCCCTCTATATATGGACAAGCTCCATAGAGTAGTGGTGAGTCGAGTGTAGCCATTACCTTCTGGTTCCCACACGTCACCACCCCCACCATAGAGTAATGATACAGTCGCCAAGGGGCGCGGGGGTGGTAATACACCTTTTTCCACGTAATACACCTTTTTCCTGTAATCGTAATGTTTTCTAGCTGTGTACTGTGGGTACAGTGAATATGTACTGTAGCTGTGTACTGTGGGTACAATAACTATATATTCTAGCTATGTACTGTGGGTACAGTGACTTTATATTCTAGTTGTGCACTATTGTACAGTGACTATGTACCGTGTACTGTGGGTATAGTGACTAAATATTCTAGCTGTGTACTGTGGGAACAGAGAATATGTATTCTAGCTGTGTACTGCACGTACAGTGAATATGTATTCTAGCTGTGTACTTTGGGACAGTGACTATGTATTCTAGCTCTGTACTGTGGGTACAGTGAATATGTATTCAATTTGTGTACTGTGGGTATAGTGACTACGTATTCTAGCTGTGTGCTATGGGTACAGTGACTATGTATTATAGTTGAGTACTGTTGGTACAGTTACTATGTATTCTAACTGTGTACTTTGGGTTGAGTAATATTGTATACTAGGTGTGCACTGTGGGTACAGTGACTATGTATGCTAGCTGAGTAATGTGGGTACAGTGACTATGAATTGTAGTGGTGTACTGTATGTACAGTGACTATTATTATGTATTCTACATGTGTACTGTGGGTACAGTGGCTATGTATTCTAGTTGTTTACTGTGGGTACAGTGAATATGTATTTTAACTGTGTATTCTACACGCATAAAAATTAGACAGATAGCTGTAGTGTGCACTATAGTCGCACTAGTGACGGCTATCGTTCGACTGACAATACGATATATCAACACGTATTTCCACGACGTGAATATCATTTGCAGAGTGCTGTTGACGGTGTAACAACATTGACATATAACGAAAATATGCGTTTGGCAAGAGACTTTAGAGTCCTCTGTCTAACGTTTGTGGACGATATTGTGTCATTATTTTCAAATATTTAATAAAATGTCCTTGTACTCTTATTCAATAGGAGAATTATGGGTAAATTGTAGGAATTATGGGTAAACTGTAGGAGGTATGGGTAAAGTGTAAGAGCGCACTATTTAAAAATATTGACATATAACGAAAATATGCGTATGGCAAGAGACTTTAGAGTCATCTGTCTAACGTTTGTGGACGATATTTTGTCATTATTTTCAAAAAAAAATTTAATAAAATGTCCTTGTACTCTTATTCAATAGGAGAATTATGGGTAAATTGTAGGAATTATGGGTAAACTGTAGGAGTTATGGATAAAGTGTAAGAGCGCATTATTTTTAAATATTTACATATAAAGTAAATATAGTACGATATCGTGTTTTGTTAGTTTCTCGTCTCCTCGTTAGGTCATTTGATCTCAGTTATTAATGACCCTGTTAATGATAATAGCAAGAGACTTCAGAGTCCTCTGTCTAACGTTTGTGGACAATATTGCGTAGCTTTTCTATTGCTTCGTTGTAACGGCTTGCCAATGGGGACACTCTAGGGTTATGGATAGGGTTACGGACCAGGGGGCGCTCGGGTTACCCAGAAGGTTGTGAGGCTGTGCGCACAGTTAAAATTAAAATTAAAATAAAAAAAAATAAAAAAATAAATAAAATACGTGTGCACCGTACGCTTTTGTTCGTTTCCTTACTAGGTTAATGACCACTGTAGCCTACAACACAACGCAACCGTCTACTGATAAAAAACGAGTCCGTTAGGTGTCCCCGCCCGTCAGCCCGCCAACCCGCCCGTCAGTCGCTAGGGGGCGCTGCGTACGTGGGCAATAGACGATGACCTCCTGAATAGGGTGCTACTGTCATTAGCGGGCGCTGCGCACGTGTGCAATAGATCATAACCTCCTCAATGGGGGTGTGAAAACTAATTCTCTACTACTTGTATTTTCCGATTCAGTAGGGATATGAGAATATCGAGACTACTCCGTTCTATGGTCGTTGGCTTCCTTTTTCCGCGATATTTTGTGTTGGAACCTTTTGTTGTAAGTGGTTTGCAAAATGACTTCGGTGTTAAGAATATGTACAACGATTATAAGACAGTACATGTGTATATAGCGATGAAAACTTCAGTGGCGTTGCGAATAAGAAACAAGAGTACTAGAGGAAACAGGTTAAAGAATTAGGAAGAAGGCATTTATTGTGCTGGGTATAAAATAAAGGAAGGATTGGGGAGGGTGTGTGAAGGAGTTGGGGAAAGTGTGGGAAGGAGTAGGGGAAGGTGGGGCATGTCCACACACCTAATGTATAATGTGTTATAAACAGAATACGAACTGCAATTATAAATATTAAACTGCGGAACATTATACAACTTGACATATATATATATATATATATATATATATATATATATATATATATATATATATATATATATATATATATATATATATATATATATATATATATATATATATATATATATATATATATATATATATATATATATATATATATATATATATATATATATATATATCCAAAAGTACTATTTGAGGGTCAAATGCGCCCATATGAATAATAGTTCATATAATAAATTGGCCTACATTTTGCGAAGTGAGTGAGTGATATTATTTTGTCTCAACTACAGCCGAAACCAAAAGGACACAGAATAAAATAAACAGCATTATAATTACACACTTCATGATATATGAACACTTAACCTACCTAATCCATCAAGTTACTAGCTTATTATCTGTAATACAGCCAACCTCAAAATTCCACCTCCCAAATATATTTAGGCCAACTTCCAACCATTTTGATGGTGGGATGGGGGGGGGCAACTAAATATATTTTTAGTGTACCGTCGTTGAGACAAATTCTATAACAGCCATTATTGGGCCAACTGATTTATTCACTGACTGGTTGATGCAGTGGCCGACATTATTGGCCCATTTGGTTTTTGCACTGGTAGGCAACTGTAAGTTGAGTAGATATCAAATGACAGCCATTATTTGCCGAATTAGGCCTTTTCAATGGCAGGTCAAGTCCCCTTTAGCCATTATTGGCCCATTCAGGTCTTACTATGCAGCGAGGTTGGCGTTATCACCTGCACAGTAATAATAATTGAAAAATAGCCAACTCATGAAGGTTCGTGAAAAAGTAATTTTAAACTTTATTTTATATATATATATATATATATATATAATATATATAATATATATATATATATATATATATATATATATATATATATATATATATATATATATATATATATATATATATATATATATATATATATATATATATATATATATATATATATATATATATATATATATATATATATATATATATATATATATATATATATATATATATATATATATATATATATATATATATATATATATATATATACATAAACATGGAAGTAATGTTTGAAGCATCTTTAAGTACATGTTTGCAAATACTTCTAATATTCTAACCGTAAAGCAATACAACAAATACAAATAGAAGATACAACACCCAGTAATACAACTGGTTTTGAAAGTAATACTTTAAAACATTACTTATTTGTTAAAACAGCAATCATCCAGATTCTGTATTGCCTATTGCTATTGGACAAAAAACAATATAAATTTACTAGACTGGACACAGCCTAATCGTTCGTGGTTTGCCTGCCTTTTGAATTTTCTTTCTGCAACCGGGAAACTGCTGCCGATAGTAGGGCCTACACGCCGATTATGTATATGAATCGGAGCCCGAATCAGACTCAATTTCGAAGTCTACCGCGATCGCACTTGGCCCCTGCAGAGTACCAGCGGTGTCCAACAATACAGTAGCATCTCGGTTACTAGCGGCAGGCACATAAAAATTATGGATCTGCACCAACATAACAAAGGATGCTGACTCGGACTGTTCAGGGACAATCGCAGGAACGCTTGTTTTATTCACGTTTACAAAAAAGCATCGATTGTCGTGAACTTTTACGTTGACATGTGGCATCTTTTTATAAAAAAAATCTCGCTTGGCAGGTGCCATTTTTAACTTGCCCCACAACATTTGGGTCACGGGATTGTTTCTTCAAATGAGAGCGCCGATTAACAGGCACCGAGAAAGGCCACAGAAACGCCTCTCCCCACCACTGACGTACACGTTTACAATAAATAGAGATCAACCGCAGTATCAACATTTTCTAACGATGTCAAGGTTAATAATATATAATCTCATAGATCGGCGGTAACCGCTATTCTGCCGCCGACAACATTCGTCGAATCACGACCGCGTACGCTAAGAGTCACTAAGACAGTTAAAACAATTTTATTATGAAAACATATAATCTTGTAAAAAGAAAAAACCCGTCTATTATTTTTATTTTACCCGTCGTCTTAAGACATATCCCCGTCTTCAAGACGGGCAGGCGGTTCCCTGGCTAAGGGCCTGTTGACAGCTACTGTAGCGACATATTACATTGCTGTATGACAGTGTCATTGCAACCCGGTCTCTCATTTGACGCAAGCAAGCGGACTACTTGAATGGTTTTATGTGTTGTGTGTTACAAAGTCACTAGACAAAGACAAAACCAATATATTAGCGCCCCAGACACTGGTACTGGGAGTGTTTGGCCGCCTACGCACAGTCAGTGACGCACGTTACTAATCACAAAGGGACCTTAAGGTGGCCGAGTACCCTGCAATCTGCGCATCGATCTGCGCATCATTGTTAGGACAACGATTAAATCAGCACAACATTTACTGTGTCGATTGAAACTACATCCATAATGCCAGCAGTAACAAATTATACATTTATTGGTAAAAGAACGTCAATAAGAACCGAAACACGAATAAGCGGGATAACTTTTTGTTCGGAGTGTGATTTCAAAATAGCAAAACCTTAATTTTTCCGCACTTCGTGAATTTTTGTATGTGCGCAGAAATAAATAGTCACATTTTGACCAACTTTTACTGAAGTGCCATTACTCATTGTAAAAAAATATGGGGTTTGATAACAATTTTGTTATTTTTTATCGGGACCCCCAATTTGTTTGCCTTTTCATAGAGATAAATAATAAACGAACATTCCTGCCAAATTTTACTGCAGTGACAGTACCCCTTGAGGGTCAAATATTATCGAAATTGAGCTAAAAAATGTTTTTTACGTGACTTAGTAAATTACATAAAATCATTAATTTTACCATTTTTGTTGTGCGAGTTTGACATATTATGCTTTACCTAATACGACTATATGAAATTGCAAGTTTTATATTTGAATAGTATATAAATATCGTGTTATTACTGATTATGATAATAATACAGTATTTTGCTAATTTTGCTGGTGACGTAGCTGTTACTATGTTAGATATTTCAAAAATGTGCACGCCCCCCAACTTGTTTGACCTTTGAGGGTTTTTGGGGTCTAATAGATTTCAAAAAACCTTTAACACTTTACGATTCATTACTTTTATTTCAGGATAATTGGCCACCTTAAGTCGTTCACACATAATATTGCAAACAAAATCAATGTTTAACTATGCTACAGAAACGAGTGATAAGGCTGTTTTGTGGTGCCAAGACTATAAACCATAGATCTATGGTATTTTATAATATGTACTTTCAGAAAGTGCTAGATGTAGTGGAATTAAAAACCGCTATTATCATGTTTCCGAGGAATCGGGGTAAATGACTTTTAAATTATTTATTAACTTATTTATTATTTTTAGTAACACTTTAATTGACTTTTTAGTAACTGTCTTAAACACTCTTTTATGATATGGACATTTTAATTATTTCTTTATTTTGTTTATTTATCTATTTATTAGTTAACTTTTAAAAACTCTCATGATGCATTTTGTGGAATGGCATAAGCGAAACACACGTGAGTGATATCACGTCTGCCACGCAGAATGCATTTACCAATAATAATAGTATTATTATTATCATGTTTAAGGCATTTCACACTTTGTTGCCACTGAATCTACAGCAGTTTCTCTGCATACGTGATTTTTTTATTCAACCCGACGGGAATGTAATTTAAGACAGAACTCTATGCAAGTACCAGTTTGAAAAGTATGTTTATATTAATTAAAGGAGTAGAACTTTGGAATGCCCACGATAATTAATTGATGAGTTGCAGAAATGTTCATCAGTTCAATAAATATTATACAGAAAAAGCATTGATTAGTTTGAAATATGTTAGATTGTCATGAACTACAACAAGATCGCCTTACAACAGGGGTCGGCAAACCTTTTTGAATGGAGGGCCAAATAAGTGACTTTGAATAGGTTAGCGGGACACGCACGCACGCACGCACGCACGCACGCACGCACGCACGCACGCACGCACGCACGCACACTCGTGGTAATTGGCACAATGCAATCATTTACCTTGTGTCTAGCAGTTGTATTGACCACTGTTGTAAATAGCACGTCCACGAATATGAGTTATTATTATCGTCAAACATCAACGTCTAATTTTGAACAACATTTGGATTATTCAAAAACACATTATTCAGGTTACGTGTTCTTGGCATGCCGCTGATGCCATGTTGACCCGTGTGACATTGAGGCCTGTTGCTGGTGATGTTGCTGCGCCACCAAGTGGCCCACACCTGGCTGCAGACTTGTTCCTGAGCGCCTGTTTATATGATTCTTACGCGAGGTGCTTTTGTGAATCTCGATTGCAATTTACAAACCATCGAAGCGAAGCGAGCGACAGCGATTGATGTCGGCGACAACGCAAAACAAATAACACGTTGATACTCATTCACTGACATTGTTCGCCTGATGTTTCTTGATAATTGTCAAAGTAATTCTAAGTAGGTTTAGGCAGGCCCAAATTCTGGGTCCATAAACATCATTCGCGCTCATTGGGGATTTAAAAAAACAAATTGTCATCGAATACGAACTGCATGTGTCACCATGTATTTGAACTAGACGCTTCAACTCAACAGGCGCTGTCTGAAGGTCGCGACTGCAGCAGTCCGCTGCCACAGGACCGCTTCGACGTCGCCTCCTTCTATCACCCGGGCCTGAAAAGGACCGGAAAGTTGTACTGTGAACGCGGCGGCTTCCTCAAGCAAGACGTACTCAAGTTCGACCGGCAGTTCTTCAAGATGCCGCCAGGTGACTATATAGGCTGTCGATGGGAGTGAGGGAGGGAGGGAGGGAGGGAGGGAGGAGGGAGGGAGGGAGGGAGGGAGGGAGGGAGGGAGGGAGGGAGGGAGGGAGGGAGGGAGGGAGGGAGGGAGGGAGGGAGGGAGGGAGGGAGGGATTCGACGATGATAATGAATGTCGGAGATCGATGTGTTGTTTTGTGTTTCAGACGAGGCGGAATGTTTGGACCCACAAGTTCGTCTTCTGCTGGAGGTGACGCAGGAGGCACTCGAAGATGCAGGAATGCCGTCCAGGTCGATAAAGGGATCGAAAACAGGTTCGATTACATTGCAGCATTCGACGCTGTCGCCGATACAACAATGAGTGTCGCTGTTCTAATGCAGTTCACAGTGGAATTGTAATTTATATGCTGTCTTGTATTGAATTTACCCATATATTCGAAGCAGTTTTGTCGTCGTTTGTTTGAGGCATACTACTCGTTACATTTTCGTCATAGAATTATGTGTGCATCAAGACAAATGGTTATGTTTTTTTCTTTTACGAAGACATTGACGTATGTCACGTGCTGCTTGTTGTTCAATGTGGCATCCTCCATGATTTGCATACTTCTCTTCAGTCCTAGTGGACTGATGTGAAGTATTATACTCTAGCCGCTTTTGCTTAATTATTTCATTCGCATAAAAATGGAGATGTATGGTTTTGAAAGACGGCTCTTCTTATGTCGTCACATGTGTCATTTTGAAAGGCGGTTCTTCTTACGTCCTCACGTGTGTCATTGTAGGTGTGTTCATGGGTGTCATGGCGAGCGAATACCAAGCACTCCGTGCGTCACCAGTCAGTCAGATCTCACAGTACACGACCTCAGGTAAATCATGTTCACAGGTTCTTCCTCGATAGTTTGGCTTGGCTCGTTTCCTATTCATTTCGCCAAATTTGTTCTTTCGTTTTGGGAGGGGGGGTTATTGCTATAATTATTAACAACTCATATGATTATTTAACATATTGCCACACAAAAAAAAATCTCTATAATGCATGTGGACATGGAAGCCACCGGCTTATCATGAGTACATGCGTTTGTCATATATGACCCACCCTGGAAAAAAGATATATCCATTCCAATGTTAAACGTATTAAAATTTTTAGAATTGGCAACGAACACTACGAATCTTTTCATGCATCGTCATCTGCGAGAATGAGTATCTCATAACATCGTGGAATGATATAAATAATCCATTATATCCCAAGTACTACACGTGTAAGGATGTTTCCAGATTCAGCGTTAATAACTGTTTAAAAAGTTATTAAATATTGGTTAACAAAATCTCATCACTATTTAGCCGCATAATAACTGTCATGCTAAGGATGTTATGTATATATTAAATATTTGCTTTTGTTCACATATTGTAGTGTTATCACGTTTACTGCTCTGATTACAGGTTTAAATAGGTGCATGGTTTCGAATCGCATCTCGTACGAGTACGACCTGAACGGTCCAAGTTTCAGCGTCGACACGGCTTGTTCGTCGTCTCTATACACGACGCATCTGGCATGCGAGGCAATCCGTCGTGGCGAGTGCAACGTAGCGCTGTCAGGCGGCGTCAACCTAATTCTCCTGCCCGACATCTTCATCGGCTTAAGTCAAGCAGGTAACTGACCAAAGTAAATGGTACTTATCAAAGACAAATCGTTTCCTATCATGACCGAACCGTTGTTGAGGCGTAATAACACAGTGGTGGAACACAGGAAATAACGTATCAATTTGTCTATGCTCCCTACAATATATCGTACTACCTATGCCAAATGTTAACGCATGTAACTGCACCAGGGCAGTTACTAAATGCTGCCACTTTGACACCATTTGAAATAATAATAATAATTGCGATGCTGGTGCTTAGTAAAAATCACGACCATCATGTTGAACATCGGTTGTCCGACATATATTTGATTTCAGTTAATGTCTACTCGTTTCTAGGAATGGTGGCACCCGACGGATGCTCCAAGAGTTTCGACGCTTCTGCCGACGGCTACTCGCGGGGAGAAGGAGCCGGAGTGATTGTCCTGAAGCCATTAGAACGTGCCCTAGCTGACAACGACCGCATCTACGCCGTCATCCGTGGAGGGGCTCTCACCAACGATGGCCATACCCCGGGCATCGCCAACCCTAGCTACCATGCCCAGGTAGAGTTGGTGCGAATGGCGTGCGCGAATGCCGCAGTTGCGTACGCAGACATTCCATACGTTGAGGCTCATGGAACGGGCACACAGATCGGTGACACGACCGAGGCGAATGCTCTCGGCCAGACGATCGGTAGAGCACGAAAGAGACGAGAAACTCCTCTGTACATCGGTTCGGTGAAGTCCAACATCTCCCACTGCGAGGGCTCGGCTGGTATTGCCGGAGTGATCAAGACAGCCTTGGCGCTCCACCACCGTCAAATCCCGCCTGTCGTTCACTTCAGGCGCGGCAACGAGAAGATCAAGTTTGACGAATACAACCTGAAGGTTCCGCGGAAGTTGGAGCCGTGGCCTAGCAAAGACAAAGCCCTGGCCGGGGTTAGCTCCTTCGGTATCGGAGGTGCCAATGCACATCTAGTTCTAGAAGGCATCTCAGTTGACTCTCTCAATTCTTCTGCACAAAGGAAAGAACGGAAGATGGCATTTGTGAAGCCTTTGGTGATTTCTGCTCAGACGCAGGAGGGACTGACTGAGAACGCGACCAAATGGATCTCTCACCTTCAGAAGAGTGAGGATAGCTTTCATGACATCTTGTCGACGGCAGCACTGAGACGCCAGCACTACACCCATAGGGTCGGTATCTTGTGTAGGTCGAGAGAGGACGCCATCGCCGGACTGGAGGCGTTCGTTAACGGCAGTGAGAGAACGCGTTACGTAGAGGGACACGTTCCAGACACTCAGGCCGGCTCTGCGATTCGCCTCGTGTTTGTCTTCAACGGCATGGGCACTCAGTGGTTCGGCATGGGACAAGCGTTGTTCCAGGCAGAGCCCGTTTTTCGGGAAACCATCGCGGTAAGTGACAAGTCGCAGTCTACAAGGGTGTGTAACTAAACTGTAAATATAAACTAAATCGTGTATATACGGGATGCTTCAATTGTTGTTATTATGCTTCAATTATAATTATGTTATATATTACGTACATTATATGTTATATATTACATACACATATATGCAGTCACACACACACAAACACACACACACACACACACACGCACACACACACACACACACACACACACACACATACACACACACAATAATTGATATGGTTGTTACTTAAGAGATTCGACAAAGTACTGAAGACTCTCAAGTGCAGCTGGTCGGTGATGGAGCAGCTGGAGAACAGCCAGTTCAAAGACCGCATCAATGAAACTGGTACGATATTGCAATAGTGGGGTTGGTTGCGATGGCGGCGAGGCGACTGCTGCTGACGTTATCTAGCAGTAGCAGTAGCTGCAGCAGCATCGGCAGTGGCACTGGGAGTGGTAGTGGTGGTGACAGTGGTAGTGGTAGTGACAGTGGTAGTGGTAGTAATAGTAGCAGTGGTGGAGACAGTGGTAGTGGTAGTGGTAGTGGTAGTGACAGTGGTAGTAACAGTGGTAGTGGTAGTGACAGCGGTAGTGACAGTGGTAGTGGTATTGGTGGTGACAGTGGTAGTAGTAGTGACAGTGGTAGTGACAGTGGTAGTGGCAGTGGTAATAATAGTAGTAGTGGTGGAGAAAGTTGTAGTGACAGTGGTATTGCCAGTGCTAGTGGTAGTGGTGGTGACAGTGGTAGTGGTAGTGGTAGTGACAGTGGTAGTAACAGTGGTAGTGGTAGTGACAGCGGTAGTGACAGTGGTAGTGGTAGTGGTGGTGACAGTGGTAGTGGTAGTAACAATGGTAGTGGTAGTGCTGGTAATGACAGTGGTAATAGTAGTGGTAGTGACAGTGGCATTGGTAGTGACAGAGGTAGTGGTAATAACAGTGCTAGAGGTAGTGACAGTGTTAATGTTAGTGGCAGTGGTAGTGAGAGCGGTAGTGACAGTGGAAATGGTAATGACAGTGGTATTGGTACTGACAGCGATAGTGTTAGTGACAGTGGTAGTGGTTGTGACAGTGGTAGTGGTATTAGTAGTGACAGTGCTAGTGGTTGTGACAGTGGTAGTAACAGTGGTAATGGTAGTGGTAGTGACAATGGCGGCCTTAGTGACAGTGGTAATGGTAGTGACAGTGGTAGTGGTTGCGACAGTGGTAATGGTATTAGTAGTGACCGTGTTAGTGGTTGTAACAGTGGTAGTAACAGTGATAATGGTAGTGGTAGTGACAGTTGTAGTGATAGTGACAATGGCGGCCTTAGTGACAGTGGTAATGGTAGTGACAGTGGTAATGGTAGTGACAGTGGTAGTGGTTGTGACAGCGGTAGTAACAGTGATAATGGTAGTGGTAGTGACAGTTGTAGTGGTAGTGACAGTGGCGGCCTTAGTGACAGTGGTAATGGTAGTGACAGTGGTAGTTGTAGTGTTAGTGGTAATTAGTTATAGTGATAATGGTAGTTGTAATTATAGTGGCAGTTGTAGTGGTAGTGGTAGCGGTAGTGGTAATGGTAGAAGTAGCAGCAGTAGTAGAAATAACATATTGGTAAATAACTTACTGGTGAACGTCATGTTACCGAAATTAGTAACATTTAATAGAGATAAGTTATTACACATCTGATTAGCAAACGATAACTTATTTACTATATTTCCTGCAGAATACGCACAGCCGACCATCTGCGCCGTACAGATGGCGTTGACCGAGCTGCTTAAGAAGTATGACGTCATTCCCGATGTCGTCATCGGCCACAGCGTGGGCGAGGTGGCCGCGGCGTACGCATGTGCCAAGTTGTCCTTCCAGAACGCGGTCTATGTCATCTACGAGCGAGCGCGAGCGTTGAAGATGACGAGCGGTTCAGGTACAATGCTGGCTGCCAGAGTGTCGCAGCAGGAGGCGGAGGAAATCCGCGCGACAAACGAAGCTGTCTTCGCGAAAGTCGACATCGCGGCCGTCAACAGCGCATCACAGGTGGTGCTGTCCGGCAGGCGAGATGCCCTTGAAGCCTTCGCTGACGTCCTGCGTGAGAAGGGTGTTCGAAATACGTTTCTGAACGTTCAAAACGCATTCCACAGTTCCCAGCAAGAGCCGTTACGTAAGCATGTGCACAAGAAGTTTGCTAAGTTGCATCGTAGCCGCACGGACATGGAAGCACGCAGCATTGCAATGATGTCGACAGTGACGACAGACTACGTGAGCTCGGAGCAGGTAAACAGCGCCGACTACTGGTGGCGCAACATCCGTTACATGGTTCACTTCAAGGACGCCATCGAGAGGCTGCTGACGGACGGCTACTCCCACTTCCTCGAAATCGGCGCGCACCCAGCGTTGATGTCCGTCATTCGTGACGTCATTGCGTCTTTCAAAGAGAAGCCCAAGAAGTTCTCTGTGATTCCGACGTTGCGACAAAAAGATGACCCAACAAGCTCGATTGACGGCCAGTTTCACATTATGTCGACGCTACTGCATTTCTTCTGTGAACAAGATCACAACAGTCTGTCGATGGTGTTCCATGACAAGTATCGCGTGGTTTCGCTGCCCACGTATACGTGGCAGCGGGGAGAGTGCGGACAGTATCCTTCGTTAGCTAAGGAGCTTAACTTATTCCCGCTTCATCCGCTTCTGGGTCGGAAGATTCCAATTCCGGCATTTGCCGAAGAAGGTACCTCTCGCAAGATCACGTGGCACCAGCCGGCTGCATCAATTGCTAAGACTCCGTGGGTTGGTGATCACGTGATCCAAGGTGCGATAGTGATGCCCGCCGTCGGCTACACGGACATGATGTTAGAAATCGCAAAAGAGCTACACGACGGAGACGGTAGATTGCGCCTGCGCAACGTAAGATTCTCGAAGTTCCTTTTCTTCCCGACACAAGGAGATGTGGAACTTCAGACGACGGCAACGAGCCAGCCCGGAAGTGACGAGAGGCTCTGGTCGGTCGGAGTGTGGAGCAAATCATATTCTGCTGAGTGGATGCTGCATGCCAGCGGACAGATCGACTTGAGAGGCGACGACCTCGACGAAAACGACCAACCAGTGACGATCTCCCGCGGCAGCACGCTTATGCGACTACCGGTCGAGAAACTGCGACATCGCTGCATGCACGAGACGTGTGTCGACTACCAAGATGTCAACGACAAAGGTTTTCAGTTTGGCACATCTTTCCAAAACAACAAAACGATCTGCATCAGCGACGACGGCACAGAGGCGCTTGTGTACGCCGACGCGGCGAAAGAAATCCTCCATGACTTCCACAGCTACGCCTACCACCCGGCCTTCTTCGACGGTGTGCTACAAGGGTACCTTCTGATGGTGCTTGGTGGAGGAAAGATGATGGCAGAGAGAGGCAACGAACCATTCCTCTACTCCGCAGAAGTGCCATACAGTTTTGGCGAGGTGGGTTTTCTGACTACTCTACCTATTAAAGCACACTTTGAAACCTGCACCGCTTTCTTGTGCGTCCATACGAAAGGCTAAAGGCGCGTTCACACAAGTGAGGTGTCGTGTCGCTCGTGTGAAGGGGTCATTAACAGCAAACATCGCGGTAAAGTTGTGTTTCCCATTCAATATTTGTGTGAAAGCATGCGTTGATTAATCATATGGAAAACAACCGCACATCTGGCGTTTTTGTTTTATTTAAATAGTCGCTAACTAAATGTGCTACAGCCGTACACTATGTTTGACTAACTACTGGAGAACCTTTGATATGAATCTATATACCAAAGCTTCCTTTCCCATCCAGTTAGGAGATGTGTTTCTTAAATAATTTTGTTTTATTCTATATTACCGAGAGTGTGTGCCTTGATTAATCATGTTGCGTTTTCGTTTACTTAAAATCATCTATAAATAGGCCGATTTCCTACATTTATCTACATGTGCCAAAGCCAAAATAACTATCATAGGGCATTTGTAAATCAATGCAGTTTTGCAGTGTACGGCTTTGTGCGAATTCCTTTGTCGGACAATAATTCAACTATCATGCGTTGAAGCAAATCTTGCACGCAACTGTTTAGCCAAGAACTAGCAAATTGCATCCTAATAGCAAATAGTTTTCACGAACTCAAATAACATAAATATAACAATTTTAAAAAACAATAAAAACAAGAATGTTGGATACATATTATTTATTATTTCTAGGTGGAGTTGTACGGCGAGCCGACGAAGAAGATTGTGATGCACATCAAGTCGTACGTGACAGAAGGAATCACGTACTGCGACATACGCGTCGCAGACTTCGCCACTAACATTGTCTTCTGCGTGCTGACTAGAGTCCGCTTTGATCCTTTGCCCGACACTAACGACAACAATGCCCTGCACACGTGGTCATTGTCGTGGCAGCCCTTCGACATTAGTGAGCAGACTCGTGACACGTGGCCCCATGTAGACAAAGTCGTGATTATCTGCGACAAGGAAAAGGACGCAAACCAGTTGGCAGAAGCGATGAAGGGAGAAGGCGCCTCTCAAGTGCGATGGGTGTCTACTCGACAACTTGATGAGCTGCCGAAGAAGAGTTATCAGCTGACGTCAAATGACGCTGTTGTGTTTTATCTGGACCCAATAGAAGAGGACTGCGGCCAGATGGATGCTGACCAGTTCGTAACAGCCATTGATGAAACCTGTATTATAGCAACATCTATTCTGCTCAAGATCAGAGAGACTTTTCCCGACAACCCGCCTTGGTTTTGGATGATGACCCGTGGAGCTGCCTACGTTCAAACCGGGGATATCCCTCGACCTTGTCTGAATACCGTCCACTCGGTGGTGCTGACAGCAGTTAACGAGTTCTACCTAAATCCGATATCCAGTGTCGATCTCTCGCATGATATGGATCTCGCGGGAGACGCCGCAATTTTGGCGAGAATTGTCGTACCTCATGTGCTGCCTGAGAACGAATTCGCCATCAGACCAACAACTGACGGAGAGACAAAGATAATGGTGCGTCGTCTCACCAAATCGCTCGCTTCCAGTATGAAATCGACGTCCGTGCCTTGGAAAGCGCCTCTAGATGGCGACACCATCAGATTGATCGAAGCACAAGAAGAAGTCAGAAGTGAGTTTCATCGCCCTGAAGTAGACATCAACGTAGAAGCCTTCAGTGTTGTCGCTGTGGACGGTGCGACAAAGGCCGTGGTGTGCGGCAGCGTTGACGCTGTCCACGCAGAGGTACAGTTCGTGAAACCGGGCGATAAAGTGGTAGCTCTGTGTGAAGGCGCTCTCAAGAAGAAGATACGCCTATCGCCACGAGAGGTTGTCCGAGTGCCGTCAAACGTAGGCGAATCTACAGAAGTGTTGAGTAAGCTCAACAGTTTCCTGTCGGGCCTCTATCTGTGCAACGGTGGCGACATCTTGCGACCAGAGTCGAAACTAGCCATATACTCCCAGAATACTTCAGGTGAACAAAGTTCCACGTTGATGGAAGTCCTGCGCCACCAGGGACACGCAGTGACTTTGTTCACAAAGCAAACATTAAAGGGGAAAGACAGATATCGGCCTTCCGAAGTCTTCGACGCTCTCGTTGTTCTCGAAGCAGAAAGTTTGACGGATGAAACCGCAGAGCGACTGCTCGGTTCAGTGCGCAAATTTGGAACGGTCGTTATGTACGTGGCAGACGACAAGGAGGCGCTGCCATATCCAGCAACACTTATTCGCAACAAGCGCCTCGTGCTGCTCAGCAATAGCGCCATGTGGCAGCCAGACGATTTTCTTACAGTGGCGACGCGAATGTTTTCCATATTGGAAGACTCCGACCAGAAAGCTTTGCCACAGTTCGATGCTCGCGCCGCTTCGCATCGTATGCAAGACCTGCCCTCCACCATCGGCCAAAATATCAGCGATCTTGAGAAAGGAAAGATAGTGACCGTCATAGAAGGGGAATGTCCCGTGCCTCTCTCATTCGACGGAAATCGATTCAACCCAAATAGCAATGCTATCTACATAGTCACTGGTGGCATGAAAGGCTTCGGCATGGCGACCGTCAAATGGCTATTTTCAAAGGGCGTCAAACACGTGGCTATCATCGGGCGAAGTGAAGCCACACCAGAACAGAAGAGCGACATCGCGTCCCTGAAAGAAGCCGGTTGTCACATCTACGCGTTCAAAGCGGACGTGTCGAACTACAAGAGAATGGAAGTGGTCATTGACAATCTGCAGCGGAAGCCTCATCCGATCGAAGGCATCTTCCACAGCGCGGCAGTGTTCCGCGATGGCTGGATGACTCAGATGTCTCATGACGACTGGATGGACGTTATGATGCCCAAGGCCTACGGATGCCTCGTTCTACACCAGCTGTCGCTGCGCAAGAACCTGCCACTACAGCACTTCGTCGCTTACTCGTCGATCGTTGGACTTATCGGCAATGCGACTCAGGCCAACTACTGTGTGTCTAACGCGTTTCTACTGAGCTTGGGGGACCTCCGTCGTTCACTCGGTCTGCCAAGCAGCGTTGCTTCCTTCGGAGTCATTAACTCTACTGGCTTCGCCTATCGCAACGAGCTCGTCGCCGTGTATGACAAGAAGGGGATGTACTCGGTATCTCCGAAACATGCTCTCGACGCAGTCGCGACGATGTTGAGCTTAGACATTGACCACCTGGGGATCACAGCTGCGTTCGACAGCAACAAATTTGCAGAGGCTGTCAGAGGTGCTTTGACCCAGAAAGAAAAGGTTGCAGGCGGATTTATGTCGCGTTTCAAGAACATCTTGGAGGGCGTGACACTTGGAAACGCCGATGG
>BSQZ01000141.1:247500-337500 GCA_033239005.1 Lamellibrachia satsuma
TTCGAGGAAAGCAGCAGGCAACACAAGACAGACTTCCCTTTGGAGTTGATGATATGCGCAACACTGACAAAAAGTGTAGTTTCTATACAAGTTTGTCATAGCTTCAGTTTATGGGTGTGTGGAACTTTCTGGGTCCTGTAAGAGAAAACTGAACTGAAAACTGGAAACATCAGCCAGTTAAAGACGCGTCGCCAAGTAAACGTGTTGGTGTGAAGAGGAAGCTTTCTGCTATTAAAGGATGCTTCCTAACTTTGGTGATTCTGTGTGTTGGGCTGCAAAGCATGGACATTGCATATCGAGTTAATGCTCCAAACAGTTGTGTTATATACATATATATACAATTATTAGTAAGGATAAGCTGATAGGGTGCATATATTATTTATAGGGATAACTATTCACATAATATGATAGGTTGGTATGCGTGTGTGTGCGCGTGCGTGCGTATATGTCGGTGTCTTTCTTTGTAAATACTTTGTTATCCTCAATAGTATACGACTATTTACATGACAGTCCACATATATATTCCTCGTAACATATCCAGTTCTTTTATCTGTTATGATGGCGAGGAATGTAGTGCGGAGCACCCTGTAAATACGCCCCACTGACACAGACAGACAGGCTGAATACCGGTGTCGCGGGCCCAGAGTATCCGCGTGCCCAGATTCAGCAAAATGCATACCGTGCACGCGCGCGGAGGCGCAGTAGACAATTTGATCTGCTGTGAAGTCACGCTGTATACAACAGTGCCAGGAGTAGCCACGTTTTAGTTTACGTGTTTTTTTTAGTTGTATACGTTTGAAGAAGGCCTCCTTTGAGGTTGATTGAAATGACGACGATATGAATTGAGGAAAGAGCCGCTAAATATAAGGAATAAATGGGTTGCATTAAACATTATCTTGTAAATTACACACATCGCGCAAGCATCGATAAACGCCTGAAGAATGTTGTGGAGAAGCATGAGAAGGCCATCAGGAACGGCAAATTCGAACTAGACGGTGGTTAAAATGTTAGCGATCCATAGCCATAATTTTGATCACCTTGAACAATTCAGGGTCAAGAAAGTTGATACACATTCATCACCCCAAAGTCTAAACTTGCCATTTAGAGTTATCGGTTTAACTTGACAAGACATAATTTTGTTTTGTAATTAAGGGTAGATGCTAATGTCTCGGTTTTCATAGTTGGTTCGATTCCAACTGGTGTCGCACTTTGTGGAAAAATACCCCTGGCATGGGCATTTTGACCGAAACATTGCATCTCCTCTTATAATTATATTGATATTGAATTGAAAATGGTTACCAAATATATTTATTATTTTCAACATTTAACATTTAACACATATTTACTCTAGAAATAACATCACATAATAAATCATTCTCTTATTTAATTTAAAAATAATGGCTTATTTTTTTCAGGTATTTTATCTACTAGTGACAATATATAGAAACAGCATTTTTTTTTATAAAAAAAAAATTTTTAGAGGAAACTCGTAAAATGGCAAAACATGTGAGGGTGGGTGGGATTCAAGTGTTTGGTATTTGAGGTTGGGCCTATTTTCAGTGTTCAGAACAATATTTTGTGTGTAAAGTGTTGGTCAGTGCAAATGATTGTAGGAGCGCTCCCTAAGATTGAATTTATATTGGTTTAGATTATAAAAATTATCTTCCATTCATCAAAATTTATAGAAGACAGAAAATATTTACAGGTGTTAATTTACAATATAGAATTTTACATTATGTATTTAAAGTGTATATGCCCAGAACTATTCTGGAAATTAAGCAACTAGATTTAACAAGATTTAACTAGATTGCCATCCCAAACAACACATTCCAGATGACAAGTGGACAAGGAAGCCATTGGCTTATCAAGAGTCCAACAATTTTATCATCTATGTGTAGCCCACCCTTATCAGATATCAGTCAATTCTATTTTTAAACATATTCACACTACTAGCATTAACACAATCATTTGGCAGTTTGTTCCATTGATTTGTCACCCTCTGTGAGAAAGAGTACTTTCTCTTGTCCAATCTACACTGTTCCTTAACTGCTGCTGCTTTGTGTCCTCTGGTTCTACTGCTTTATTTAAGTTTGAAGGACATATTCCTGTCAACATCCTCATAACCGTTCACTATTTAAAACACTTCTATTTGGTTTCCTCTTAGTCTCCTGATCTCTAGTGTTGTCAAAGCACATTGTAATAAGGGGCTTTCACAACTAAGGTCTCTCAATTCTGGAATCATTTTAGTTGCTCTTCGTTGTAGTCTTTCTAGCTTGTCTATGTCTTTCTTACGATACGGCCTCCATGCTTGAATACAATATTCCAAATGTGGTCTAACTATTGCTTTGTACAGGGGTACAATTAGCTGTTTTTCCTTATACATGATAGTTTTAATAGTGGTCTAACCTCTTATCTCTACAAATTAAACGCACAACCTTTTTTTGCAACAATACTAAGCAATTTAGATTAGTAGCATATGTATTGCCCCAAACTTCGATGGAGTACATGATGTATGGCAGAAAGAGAGAATGGTATAAAATAAGCATTCCATATTTGTCAATAACAATTTGATTCAAGATAAACAATAAGATAAAAAGATTAAGATTCAAGATAAACAATAAAAAAAATGTTTTCGCACATACAACATTACAATTTAACAATATATAAAATACGTGTATTTGATTAATTATATCATTCACCATTTCACAGCTTAAATATCACACGTTTAATACTAAATTAAATATTAACATATTTATTTATACAAGTAAACCGTGAAGAGTAACACTGATAATACTGGCGAGTTTGTGTCATTGGGGTAAAATAGGCAGCTATGTAGCAAACATAGCATATGTAATTTGTGAAGCATACATAGGGCAATATTTTTTTTAACAGAAGAAGTTTGAGCTTGCTGCAGTATCCCCTAAACAGCTGATCATAGCTAAACTGGGCTTGGTGCGATGCTCGTTAACGAGTCTAGAGTTTTTGGTTAGTAGGTACGCACGGCACGGTGCAGGTTATTCTAAGGACAACACAGACTGTAAAAAAAATATGTTGCCATGAATAACACAGACAGTCGTCGGGAGTCAGCGGAGCGTAACGAGCTAGGTGGCTGGTGACCTGTCGTCGATCAGGTTTCTTGGCAAAATGACAGACATCCACATTGTTGCGTGAAGTATATTGGGTAGTATTTTGGGTAGAACATTTGACCAGAAACACGATAACGTCCGTTTTTGTATGGAACTATTTTACGTCCCTCGAGTGACCAGTTGCTATGCGTAACAAGTCATATACAACACCCAACAATAATGGCCTAGTCCACAGACAACAACATTCAAGAAAACTAATGGTGTGTTGTTTAAATATCGTTGTTATCGATTATGAACATAGCTGAATGGGAAATAACGCAACAAATATGCCATTTAGAAGGAGGGATTGAATCACCCATCGTTTCTCCGCCAGTTGTATAATTCTAATTTGGGGTGATGATATGGTGAGCGGCGCCACTGATTGGGGAATGTGAATTTACACTACGCCCCGGGAAGCCAGTATAGGTCGACCGGTACATTTGTGTGGATATCAGATGTCTTCTAGTTCTACGATGACTTGAAGCATAGTGCGCTCTCTGAACCTCTAGAAGACAGTACTGGAAATATAATATCACAGGGGTTTTTAATGGCGGAAGACCTAAATGGTTACTTCAGTTCAGTGTTTACAAAAGAAGATATTAGTTCATTACCAGTTGCTGATGCTAAATTTCAGGGGGCTAAATCTGACTATTTAGGACCATTAGTTGTAACTCCAGAATTGGTAGCTAGGAAAATAAAGGCAATGAAGGATAACAAATCACCGGGAGTGGATGGGATTCCTCCAAAATTACTAATGGAAACAGTAGATCAAATCAGTATACCACTTGCAAGAGTATTCAACTTGTCATTAAAAGAGGGAGTTGTTCCGTTTGAATGGAAAGAAGCAAACATCATACCATTATTTAAAAAGGGTTCGAGAAATAAGTCAGAGAATTACAGACCAGTGAGTTTAACGTCAGTGATTTGCAAATTATTAGAAAGGTTAATTAAAGACCATATGGTGGACTTCCTCGTTAAGCATAAATTATTAAATTCATCTCAACATGGATTCCTTAAAGCGAGGTCATGCTTAACAAATATGTAATGTTTTTTGGAAGAAATCACTAAGTGGATAGACGTGGGATCGCCAGTAGATATTATCTACTTAGATTTTCAGAAAGCTTTTGACAAAGTGCCACATCAAAGATTGCTACTTAAATTAAAAGCCCATGGTATCGGGGATAGCATAACTGACTGGATAGAACAATGGCTGAATGACAGAAGACAACGAGTTGTAGTAGATGGAGAAGTTTCAAATTGGAAATCGGTTTTGAGTGGGGTACCTCAAGGATCAGTATTAGGACCTATATTATTCTTAATTTATATCAATGACTTGGACGAGAGTATAACAAGTAACGTACTGGAATTTGCGGACGACACAAAACTGTTTAGAAAGGTTAATACTGATGGTGATAAACAACATTTACAAAACGATCTAGACAGATTAGTGAAATGGTCTGAGAAATGGCAGATGCTGTTCAATTTTGGGAAATGTAAATGCCTACATACAGGACATGGGAACTTGAATGTAAACTATAAAATGGGAGTTACTGTTCTTGGTACTACTGTAAAAGAAAAGGACTTAGGAGTTACAATAACCGCTGATATGAAAGTTTCAGAGCAGTGTGGTATTGCAGCTTCAAAGGGTAATCAAATTCTTGGATTGATTAGAAGAAACATAACATACAAGGGAAAAAAGTTAATTATACCTCTTTATAAAGCAATAGTTAGACCTCATTTAGAATACTGTATACAAGCATGGAGACCATATCGTAAGAAGGATATAGATACGCTTGAACGCATACAAAGGAGAGCAACTAAAATGATTCCAGAACTTAGAGACCTTAGTTATGAAGAACGCCTGAAAGAATGTGGTTTAACAACTCTAGAGACAAGGAGGTTAAGAGGAGATCAGATTGAAGTTTTTAAGATATTGAATGGGTATGAAAATATTGATAGAAATATGTTTTTCTCACTCAAGAAGGATAGCAGAACTAGAGGACATGAGGTAAAATTAGTAAAGGATCAATGTAGATTGGACATCAGGAAGCACTCGTTCTCACAGAGGACAATAAATGAATGGAACAAACTGTCTACAGATTGTGTAACTGCTAGCAGCGTGAATATGTTTAAAAACAAGGTTGACACATATATCAGGAGGGCGGGTTATAAGTAGGTGAACATTGTTGGACTCTCGATAAGCCAATGGCTTCCTTGTCCACTTGCCATCTGGGCCTTTGGCTTGGATGGCAAATCTTGTTAAATCTTGTTAAATGTATGTATTGTTTGCTATGTGTAAAACACAAGTACATACAGTATGTATCCATCCATATAATATAAATATTATATTAGCTATAATGTATAACAATTTGATACTTTACATGTTTCTTTATATTTTTGTAAGATGTACTGTTTTAAATAGTATGTAAAGCCTTGTTTTGGGTGAATATCTTTTCAACAACTAATTATGGAGTTTAATTTATGTGGCATGTGGCAAGTATTTAAGAATTGTTTTCAAATTCATGTTTCGTTCTAGATGTATATATATTTTTTGTATCATGACAGTGTATGTCATAATTTGAGATGATTTGCCAAATTATTAAGTAGACTGACAAATTACTAAGAATATATTTGTAGTAACATTTAAGTTGTTTTAATTTTAAAATTGCTCCCTCAACTGATTTAGTCTATCGTAAATCCGGTTGATTGTTATCCAAATATGTAGTGTGTGAATAGCCTATGTAATGTCCGCAGTCGATTTAATAAACAAATGCCTATTTTATTCAAATCATCGAAAGAATTTACTTTAGTCGTTATATCTGGTTAGGATAAAAAGTGTGGATACCCAAAATGGTAAACACTGTGTGGGTCAATGCTGATCATGGGCGTGACTTCCATTCTCTCTCCGATCACATGACTAAGTTACGAAATTTCACCAAGTAAGAAAATCGTGATTTTTTCAGCATTTCGATTTTCACTTCAGTTAATGCTTGAACAATTATTGACTAACTTAATAGTTTTTCTGATGATTTCACAAAAAAATACAAATAAAAGTTGCACAAACAAGCTAGCATGTTGTAGTAATTTTTTCGCAAAATTAATTTGAAATGAGACTAGCAAAAAAATCGAATTGATTAATCACCTTTAACTGATCTACTATTTTCAGTATTTCAAGTTAAAAAAATATTAATATGTGATAATATAAAAAATTGCATAATATAATTTGTATTTCTTAACAATATTTATATAGATAGTTTAGTCTATAGTTTATTTAGTCCATAGTTTAGTCTATTTAGTATTCCTGTCGTCTTGGAACATTCATTTGAAATGTTTTCTGTGTGTTTTTTCCAGTTCAGATTTTTGTTCACAGTTAAGAAATTAAATTCATCCATCGTTCAATGTCAACATTATCGATGTTAAGAGTAAGAGTTTGCTTGCCTTTATGGGCAGGTGAAACACCATACATTTGTTTTTATTAATTGATAGTTTATTAATACTTAACCGTTAAATATTTTTTATGGGAAATCATTTGTGTAAATAATAAAAAATAAAGGTCCAATAATTGAACCTTGTGGTACTCCGATTTCTATTGGTCGGGTTTCTTATTGCATTTCTTCAATTTAAACATACAATTTTCGGTTATATAAATAATTTACGAATAAAAGTAGAGTAGTACCATCCATGCCATAGATCCTTAATTTATATATATTCAATACTATCTACAACACACGCTCTCTTTATTCCCTATAAATATATACTTTATGAACAACGTATATATATATATATATATATATATATATATATATATATATAAGGAAGACTTCCTGTTCGTATACACACACACACACACACACACACACACACACACACACACACACACACACACACACACACACACACACGCACACACACACGCACGCACACACACACACACACACACACACACACACACACACACACACACACATAAACGGATGCCTAGTCGCCTGTCCACTTTTTCTCCCTCCCCACTTCTCTATGTATGTCTCTCTCATTTACTATGTGTGAGGCCACGTTACAAGAACTAGACGACACGATTGTTTTAATAGAACAACTGCAGATTGAAAATAGCAATACTTATTCTCGGATAGAACAATAAATGAACAATGGAATAAATGAACTGTCAAATTTAGAAATGTTGGCAGCATAAATATTTTAAAAACAGATTTGACATATATCTGAAAGCCGTATTATTTATGCGCCCGCCAGCACTCTATTATTGACAATCTATTATTGAAATTCTGTTATTGACAATCTATTTTTATTTTTCCCCACGCGTTGCTTTCATTCAATCCGGCGACATTGATCATCCACTTATCGCAGTCTGTTCAACTACTGATTATGCGTTTGAGAGCCAACGTCAGTGGCGGTGAAACCATACATCAATATTAGCTACTTGTTTCATCGCTATGGTGTTGTATTGTATATGCGAAGCTATGATTGGCTGTATGCAAAAGATGAATACTTCCTGTTCGTAAATTCATTAGGAAGTCCAGACACTTATGAGATTTTGTTTCCTTTTTATGACGTTATAAGAATGTCCCATAAAAATCTTATATAGGACTTTTGCGGATACACTTGTGTAGAAATCAAAAATATTGTATAGAATTAATATAGAATATTCTGTATATTTTTATAGACACAAATACACACCCGCACGCAGGCACGCACGCACGCACACACACACACACACACACACACACACACATAATTCTTTACAAATGTATGGAAAATTGAAGTAGCCATAAACTATTTCTATGGAATCTGTAGTATTTCTATAGATTTCTATATAATTTGTATATAATTATATTGATGTTTTTGTTAAGGCGTTAACAACTGTAAAACGTCGGTTTCTTTCAAAATGTTCACTTTGAAAGGTTGTTGTAGCAAGTATTGTATGCAAAGCAGAGGAGCACAGATCGGTTTTACGCATACGAAGGGAAAGGCTAACTGACGGGCGGATTTCTCCTGGTGTTGGTGGACAATTAACAACACATTTAGTTCCGGCAATCCTTTTAGATAAAACTATGTTGGAATTGTAGATGCATTGAACTTTTAAAATCTGCAACAACAATATGAGTTGAAGGCAACAATGGTGCTGTCATACTTCGTATACGGTCCCCAGATAGGCGCCCCAAATGACGCATGCGTACACTTTGAAAATGTGACGTGTCACTGAAATACCGAGTAGCGCTGGCGACAAGCTTGAATGGAGAACGATAAAGCCGTCTACATTCCAACTATCAGGTGAATAATCCGAAGCGCTATGGCAGGTCATGGCTGAGCCATGTTTGGTCGTCGGTTGCCAGTGTATCACGGGCAACCGCCAGTTGTACCTGCGTGACTGCTCGCTGCACGGACGGCTGCTGCACGGACGGCTGCAGCACGGACGGCTGCTGCACGGACGGCTGTCGCGTTAGACGCTGTCGCCGAATCAGCAATCGTCGGCAATTGCAGGTTAGAAACCACCGAATAGTTAAGTACCTGCAGTGTGGTGTAGTATAGACAAATCTTCACTGTCACCCTTAATGTTGCTCTTAAACAGGCATGATTTAGTACAGAATATAATTCATCGCAACGGACTAATACTGCCAGTAACAGGCGTGTTAAAAAATCGCTGTGCGGCATATAGGTCACGTTGACTGAAGTGCTGTGTTAGCACTATCCTATGTATCTATTGGTCATATTGTGCTACTGAAGTAATATGTCACTCCGCTTATCTTCAATCATTGTCTAATCTCATCAAACCACCAGCTGGTGCAGTTTCTCCTTTTGTTGCTATTTATAATTTTCACACAGTCTTTATTGCAGCACATTCTTGACATACGTTAAGAATGTGATCCTCAATTTAATTATAATTCACTTAAATATTATTTAATTATATTAACAAATTAAACATCATACATTGCTAGATGAATTTATTCTTTATTCGAAAATATATTACATACATCAATTTAATAACACATAAATTAGATGACATATTTAAATTACTTATTCTTACAGAATCAGGGAGGTGTTCAAAACAATTGCATCAATCACATTTTGTACGTAAATAATGGGGAAACTGATGACAGCAATGCTTTGCCAGAAATAAAAATAAAAAATATTATGATATTGATAATTTCATTTCTTTTGTAAACAATAGCGTTAATATTCAGTTCATCAGTGCTAAATTTCAAAAGCTCGAGTCTTGTTGTAGAACAGCACGCATTTAATTTCTATGTTAGCTTTATTTGTATCCAGGAAAGCTGGCTAAGGGAACAGGATGACAATTAGAATATTATAATTGCGTTATTCAGTGGAAATCTAGTAGTTGCACTAATCATGTACATTCATACCAAATATGATGACAAACTAATAAAAGTTAATCAATATAAACCTTGGGAATGACAGTTAATTAAAACTAAAGGAGGTGGTCTAACAAAATCTGTGATAATGGGCAACATTTACAGACCACCAAGGGATCTTAATGTTAACTATAAACAATTCATAGATGAATTGTCATTTTTATTATCAACATTTGATAAAAACAACAACGAAGTTATCATTACGGAATATGTTAATATAAACTTGCTTAAAATTATCCAAACATAAATATTCATTGAGTTGTTTTACTATCTAACCGAGCGCAGATTGTTTCTAAAAATCACACCGCCAACAAGATTTCCAAACTTAAAAGGAACCTTTATAAATATTTTCTCCTGTAAATTAAATCAAGGAACTTAGACCTTAATAAAGAGATGTTCAGAACATCAAGCGTATTTCATATTTATCGAACAAATGCCCTTCAAAATAATACATTTACAAAATGAAAAGGCTATGTTTAATTTTGTAAACTAGATTACCAAATCAGACATTATGAACAAATTAGACAATAATCTGTTTTCAGACCCAAATTCTAATTAAAACATTCTTATTGACGAAATATTTTCCAACAAAAAAATTTGATAACACACTATTTAGTAAATATAAATCTATATGATTATTAGCAGTAATTTCAAAAGTTATCGAAAAAGTAATGCACAATCAAATTTATTCGTTCTTTACTGAACATAAACTTTTTTTATGCAAGCCAGTATGGCTTAAAACTGGTCATTCAACTAAATATGCAGTTTTGGAAGTACTGGATAGAACAATAGAGGTGTTTGAAAAAAAAAATACTTAATATAGGTAATCCAGATATCTACAAATTTTAGTATGTATGCAGACGATATAACTCTTTTTAGTACAATACTGTCTTTTATCACGTGTGATGAAAATGTAGAACATCAAATAAACACTAAATTGAACAAGGTATGGCTTAAGACAAATAAATTGTCTCTTAATATTAACAAGTCAAGATACATTTTATTCCAAGTGGTAAATAAGAAAACCAAATCTTTTTCGCTCAAGATAGATGATATAGGCATTGAAAGAATTCAAAATGTTAATCTTCTTGGTTTGACCATACACACAAAAATCTAAGTTGGAACAACTATATTGAAAAAATCTCAATAACATGCTGCAAAATTATGGGCATCTTAAATAAACTAATATGCTCTTTACCCACCAATATAACATTTATTTTATATAATTAATTAATTTTACCGCACTTAAATTATGCCATAATGGCCTGGGGCTATAAATGTGATAGAATAAGCAAACTTCAAAAAAAGGTTATCAGAATAATATGTTTAAATAAATATAACGCACACACAGAACCTCTTTTAACAAAACTTAAATTACTGAAGGTAAATGACATCCTTCGACTACAGGAATTGAAATTTAACTATAAATTCGTCAAAGTAAAATTACCGGTTTATTGACTAAATGTATTTATGGTTTCATCACCTCATCGGTCCTATCATAACTTTAGCACCCGTACGTTTGATACTATTCATATCAATAGAATAAAACAAGAATTTGCCAAAATATGTATTAATTATGACATACAATTAATTGTCGAATTAACTTCGAATCTAATAAAAATAAAATTGTTACACATAGTTTAAGTGGGTTTGCCTGTTATGTTAAGAAACACGTTTTATTAAATTACCAAAACCTGCGTTTAGTACCAAACTGCTATATATGTCAACACATTCATTTGTTACACCTCCCTATCTGTTACTCTTTTATTTTATATAAATGTAACTTTGCATAAACATTTCTAAGCACTAAGAGACTTTTTTCCGAATCTTTCCAAAAGTGATATTATTTTTGATTGAGAATAGATGCATCTGTTGTTTTTTCTTTTAAGAAAAATGTTTAAAGGTACTAATTTAATAAATTTTATTCTTTGGGTGGCTGCCACGATAGCGATCAATTTTGGTCTTTGTAGCAGTCACCATTACCCACTGAAATATGGTTCGTTTTAACACCACAATTAGCATACGGGAATATTCGTGTTAATGCAGTTTTTGTATTTTGCTTGTTTCTTTGTTTTTCAATTACAATAAACTAATTTTTAATGTTTCCTTAAGATAAATAAATTTAAACGTGGACATTGTTATAAAATATTGTTTGTTATTGCTAACTGTGACAATATTATGTTTATATTACTTTGGGTTCAATAAACCTTTCCGATTATAGTAGTGAACCCCGGATCATACACCATAGCTACGGCCCATACATCCGAGTCAGCAACATTGGTATCATGTATTGCAGATATTGGGCATAATGTAAAGTAATTATAATAACGTTAGTGTTACTTACATAACATAATCAACATGCATAAAACATATAATTATGTACGCTTTCCTAATAATTATAAACCTTAAAATGGTCCTCGTTGCACTAATGTACTAATGTACTAACCATACATTATTATTCTATTTATTTTATTTATTCCTACATCCTTAAAGCACAGCAGCTCAAGAGACGACTTTGCCACACATTGCTTGCGTTAATTTTGGTCGGTCTTAGAACTAATAACGTGCTGTCCATGTTTTAAATAATATATATAAATGATTTTGACGACTGACTACTTGCAAAGCGCAGTATCTTCCAATGGCACCCAAGTCTGCGGCTGCATTCGTTGACGGCAGTGTGATTCGTGTTGGTGTTTCTACAATCACAGCTTCGCGATGTGTTCGAAATATCGGTGTCTTCATTGACAGGCACCTAGATATGAAAAAACAAGTGTCTCAAACCGTCAGTGCATGCTCATTCTATCTCCGCCACAGCAATCACATCAGCCGTTTTTTTACCAAATCCACAAAGGAACGCGTAGACAATGCCATCATCACATCGCGGCTTGACTACTGCAATGCACTCTTATAAGGCACGTCTGTAGTTAACATTGCGTGTCTGCAACGAATACACAATTTGGCTGCCAGATTGATTATGCGTCGTTCACGCTGCGACAGGCCTGTTACAAGAACTTCACTTGCTGGCCGTGGCACGCAGAGTCGATTTCAAGATAAGGCACGTCTGTAGTTAACATTGCGTGTCTGCAACGAATACACAATTTGGCTGCCAGATTGATTATGCGTCGTTCACGTTGCGACAGGCCTGTTACAAGAACTTCACTTGCTGGCCGTGGCACGCAGAGTCGATTTCAAGATACTGGTACTTACATACAAAGCCATGCACGACGAAGCGCCAACGTCTTTGTGTGAACTCCTGCGCAACCTGTGACACTCTCGCCAGCTTGAAATGTCGACTAAAGACACATTTCTTTCGTATCGCGTATTAGCGTATATTGCAGATGAACATTTTCCTCTACTCATAGCAATTTAATTATGACTATTCCAGTAATCGTATTCATATTTATCATTATTTTACCAATTAATTTTTATCACTTAAACTATTACTATAAAAAATATTTTACTAAATTATTAAATTATGTATTATTATTAATCATACATATACATTTATTTATTTATTAGTATTATTGCTATAATTTATAATTATTGTGCTATATTAATTTTTTTATAATTCTTATTTCTAGCAGCTAATATATTTATTTAGCTATTTCCTTATTTAGCAATTCTGCACTATTTTATTGCTGCATTTATTTTAAATAATTTTTATTACTAGTATTATTTTAAATGCATTTATTTGTTATTTTGCAATTTTACACTATGTTATCTATTTTAATACGTTGTGAAGCGCCACGAACAATTTTGGATCTGGCGCTATATCGAATATAATATATTATTATTATTATCTTGTCTCTTTTTTATTGATGTTGGTTTTAATCTTCATCCCGTGATTCGGATGGTCGTACGGGAGCCACTTCCCCACATTCTTCGCCAGCAGCTGTTGGTTTTACCTTGCATGATTCAATTAATTTTCTTCCAATCTATTTACATGTATGCATTAATGTGTGTAGATGTGACGGTGCGCGTGTGTATCATTTGTATAGATTATGTGTATTTGTTTCAGTTGAGGGAAGTGTTGAAGCGCATGACACAGACAACGTGAAGTAAAAGAAAAGACAAACAAAGAAAATGGTACATTTCGATTGTATTGAGAGGCCGCTAAGTCGAGCCTTCTACGTCTATGGTCGCTTCATCGCCCGCCATCCGATATGGTTCCTCGCTTGTCCGCTGCTGGTGACTGCAGCGTTAGGTTCGGGTTTCTACAACTTCCACGCAGAATACGACGTAGAGAAGTTGTTTACCCCAGAAGGTGCACGGTTGAAGGATGAACGCTCCACCATGCAACGTCTATTCCACGAATACGAAACATCTGACAACTTTAGCCCCACCAGAATGTTAACTCTGGGAGAATATGGTCGAGTGATCGTGACATCGAAGAAGATAGACGGAAACGTGTTGACAGACGACGTTTTCGATGAAGTGGAACAACTTGACAAGGACATTCGAAATATTACATTTAACAATGATGGGAAAACGTACAACTACAGCGATCTGTGTGCAGGCTCCTGTGAGAAAACGACAAACTTGGTGATTATATTGCATAATAATATGAACATTGCTCTAAATGATTTATCGTACCCTGTTCATACGTTTCGGCAACGGCACTTCTTTCTAGGAAGCACCATTGCTGGAGTGAGCAAGATGGCGATACCAAAGCAAAAGCGTGGACGTTGTTCTACTACCTACGGTCTCACGAAAATCAAACTAAACAACATAATTTAACTGTGAGAAAGCGGCAAGACAAACTCCTGACAACACTCGCCGACAAAACAAGTTATAAACACATCACCGTGACGCGTTTCACCGCTCACTCTCTTGCAGACGAGCTGAAGCGCAACTCTGACGAAGTCTTTCCGCTATTCTCTATCTTGTTCACAGTTCTAATCACCTTCTCCATCGTGTCGTGCATGAGCGCCGACTGGGTGCGCAGCAAACCGTGGCTCGCAAATCTCGGCGTACTCTCGGCCGGTCTCGCTGTAGTCTCGGGGTTCGGACTCGTGCATCACGCTGGCATTCCCTTTATTGATATCGTCGTCTCGAGTCCCTTTCTCGTTCTTGGTAAGTCGTCTTTTTTTACCAATGTTACAATATATTTAGTATTTCACGAAAATGTAGCTCCTGACAACTGTTCATTCGTAATTTGTATTATATATTTCAAGGTTTCTGTCTACCATTTCATTTATATGTATACGTGTTGTAATAATTCATTGACAATTGTCTTCGTCGTTCGCTTTATGTTTGTGTGCTTTGTATGAAACATTTTTGGTGCATTGTTTACATTGTTTGTTATAATTATTGTATTTTTTGAAAATGTACATGTTACATGACAGGAATTGGCGTTGGCGATATGTTTGTCATGTTGGCGGCATGGCGTCAGACTGGTTTCCATTGGACAGTTGAAGAGCGCATGGGCAAGGCGTTCTCGGAAGCGGCTTTGTAGATCACAATCACAAGTATTACGGACGCTCTGTCGATTGGCATCGGCGCAATCACGAAGTTCCGGTCGGTGCGCATCTTTTGCACGTACACGGTGATCGCGGTCTTGTTCGACTACTTCTACCAGATCACCTTCTTCGCCGCCTGCATGGTGCTGACGGGACGACGAGAGGCAAACAACCTGCATCCAGCCACGTGCATGAAGGCTGTGCCCAAGTCACAAGCTGGTAGATATATAGCAGGGAGGCCTTGTTTAAGCCACCAGGAGGTAGACATGGGAAGACATAATGGAACCACAAGCAGGTATTTAGGAATATAGCAGGAAGGCTGTGTCCGAGTCACAAGCAGGTAGGCATTAGCAGAGAGGCCGATTCCAAATCACTAGCAAATAGGCACAAACAGAAGGGAGGTCAATCGAAGTCACAAGTGTAAGATTTACCCGTTATAGTTTTCCAAACTTTCCCGTGTCAATGTTGATACGTTCTAATTGTGGACTTTAAGGCGCAACTGTACCATTTAATCGAAAACCATCCAGGTCGGCTCCCGAACTATAATAATAACTGTTAACATGTATCACTCATGTATCCTGCGCCACTCCGGTAGCGTCTACGTTTATTTATTGTAGGAGACCGCAACGCCATCTTTCGGCTCTTCTGCACAGGCGGCTACACGGCGGAGGAAATGGCAGATAGCAACAACACGGCCGATGTTAGAGCCATGGCCTTCTTCAGGGACTCTTGGGGAGGATTGCTGTCAACTCTTTAAATTCATGATATTTCTCCTACACGTCTATCTGGCGTAATTAGCCTTTGCTGTATTGGGTTGTGTGAACGTCAGACAGGGCATCAACTTAGATAGACTGGCAGGCGACGGTTCCTACGTTGCTGACTACTACGAACAAGACATTAAGTACTTCCGTGAGTACGGACCTGTCATCAGTGTTAATGTTAGCCAGGAGCTTCCACTATGGGACAAGACCAAACGAGACAACATCGAAGAGTTGATACAGAAATTCGAAGACTCTGAGTATTTCCACGGCAAAGACGTGACATCAGCATGGACTCGCGATTTCACGACGTTCATCGGAAGCGATGATGTAGACTCTGGAAACTGTTCGTTAATATTAAACTACTTTTTGTCAAACTACAGCCTTCTCAACGTCAATTACGATTCTTCGTGTATTCTAAAAACATGGACACGTCGGTACGCCAAGGCAGAATGATGTCCACTGCTCGGGAAATCGCCGATGACTACACACATCTAGATGTGACGGTGTTTCACCCCGCGTTCATATTCTATGACCAGTACCTCGCCGTTTGGCCGAACACACTACAGAATCTTCTTATTGCGACGGCCGCCATGTTTGTTGTATCGCTGTTGCTCATACCACATCCGGTGTGCAGTTTGTGGGTGACTTTCAACATCGTGTCCATCTGTACAGGGGTCATAGGTTATATGACGTGGTGGGGCGTTAACCTCGACACGATCTCCATGATCAACATTATCATATGCATCGGTTTCTGTGTTGACTTCTCAGCACATATTACCTACGCCTTCGTGTTGTCAGAGGGCAAGACTAGTAACCAGCGTATGCGCAATGCTCTGCACGCTCTTGGGTACCCCGTAGCACAGGGGGCGCTGTCGACAATCTTGGGGGTGTCTGCGTTAGCTTTCTCTGCCTCTTACATATTTCGTACCTTCTTCAAGACGATGTTCTTGGTCATATCGCTGGGCGCATTTCATGGGTTGCTTATTATCCCCGTACTTTTATCGATAATGGGGCCGCCGAGTATAGCGAAGAAGCGAAGTTCTGTGTCTCCCGTGGACCCGCCCACATTTCCCTCGGTGGTGCGCGGTGTGGACGGCCGGAAACATCGCGACGTGGGACACATGGAGCCTGATCGTGGTTTCGGTGCGCCACTATATGAAGCCGACGATTTCCGACCAACAAGTTCAGTACGCCCGCGTAGAGATGACAGTCTGGTGAGATACTGCAGCATTCAGAATAATCCTCGAAACAGTGGTCGTGGAATTAGAAAAGACACGGCGCCAATGTCGTACCCCAATGGCGACCTACCCTCGCGTTATGCGGAGTCGGGGTACCACAATGGCTGGCCAGGAGAAACCAAGTACGTGGCGTCGCTGAGCGGCAGAAGACGTCCACAAGACAGATACTTTGGACAACAAGGGTACGTGCCACCGGTGAGCGATATAGGTCGACCACGAGACAACTACACCGGACCCCACGACTACAAGCCGCCGATGACCAATATGGGTGGACCACGGGACAACTATGCCGGTCCATACGAGTACAGGCCGCCGATGACCAATATGGGTGGACCACAAGAAAACTATGCCGGTCCATACTAGTACAGGCCGCCGATGACCAATATGGGTGGACCACGAGACAACTGTGCCGGACCTCACGATTACAGACCACCAATGAGCGATATAGGTCCTCCTGGAGATCGCCCAAGCTCGCCTGGAGGACCACAGATGACAAATAGCCGTAGTGGGTTTTGATGAACAGTTCTCTACAACACCGACATTTTCAACATTGAATGAAATAAAAGAATACTAATTTCTGACTAAATAATGAATATCAATAATGCCTGTGATTGAACTATAATAGTAGTATATTGATGTTACGTGTATACATCTTAAATATCAAAGCGTTACTGTGTTACCTTTGCGTAATGACAGGAGTTTATAAATCGTTAAATATATATAAATAAAACTCGTTAATATGTTGATGGTGATTGAATTGGCGTGGGCTGGTATTTATTGCCATATGCATGGTACACATGTGCAGATAAACTGATAGACTATTAGACTGCACCGTTGAAGCATAATATATGTCTACTAATGTGTCGGATTTCTAAAGGTTGTCAACATTGTGTCGTGTTTGTTGTGGCCTTTAAAATTATTGACGAGCAATATTTTCTAACACTTGGTGTGTCGGAAGTCGCCACGCTGGATGACGGCGTAACCGGTGGCTCTGCTTAGTGAGTGTACAGTCATTTCACCGGAACTTCGTGTACAACTCGCATGGCTTGTTGATACGAGTCGTAAATGGGATTGTCACTAACTAGCGAACAGTAAACATTGAATATGGACGTTAATTGTGTGATAGAGTGTTGCACTTTTTTTATTTAGCTCACTGCAATATTATTTATTAAGAAGAATAGGGTGTCATTCATGTATGTATGTATATATATATATATATATATATATATATATATATATATATATACACATACATATATATATATATATATATATATATATATATATATATATATATATATACACACATACATATATATATATATATATATATATATATATATATATATATTTATTTATTTATTTATTTATTTTACTTATTTATTTTTATTGTAAACACCCCTGATTCTATTTTTAGAGATATGGGGTGGCTAAATAAACTTGATATATATATATATATAATTTTATATGTATATGAATATATATCATAATCGTAAAAAAATGGTTTTATTTTTTGAACTGTATGTTATTATAGAAACACTTCACGTTTATTCAAGTCACCTTTCTGCATAATCTAAATGTCGTTTAACTTGAGGTGTATTGTACTTTGTGTTTTACTTGTTGTGAATAAAACAATGAACCGACTGATTAATCGACTTGCGTAGTCATAACAATTGCTAAGTCATTCCTGTCAACTGTCACGCGTAAGCCGTGAAACTCACGGTTTCGCATTAAATGTCACGGTATCACGCAAAGGTATGAAATTCTTTTTTTTTTGTTGCGAAAATCAAACACATAATCTGTGTGTGTATGTCGCAAGCATAGGCCTCATTTAATTGTACCTGTAATATCCGCCTTATGCCGAATAACGTATGAAACGCGGTCAGTGATTCTGCAGAATTTTAGCTTTATGTTCCGGAAGTAACATTTCTGTAAACAACCTTCAAAACTGGTGGCACTTGACATAACATCATTGTTGCTGCTACGTTGTCGTATTAACGTTATTATCACATTGAATCAAGCTTGTGTCATGTAAGTACACACACATTGTGTGCACGTTGAAGCACATCTACCTATCAGACTATGTGCTCTCACCATAGCGACAAGACACGCAAGAAGAACTCGTGATTATGCACACGCACAATCGCTCACCGACACGGATGCACGCACACAACATAACTGTTTCGGCAACCCTACACACGGCGTAAACCAAACCAGTGGCGTGCCTTAGTGATATTGTTCTCGAATGAGAATATGCATTTGTTGCCGTGCTTCCGCTGTAGTTATTTTCATCTTTGATATAAGACTTTCCCAGTAAGCGAACTGCCGTGAAATGACAAAAAGGAGCAAGTGACCATGAGTTGTTTTTGATATATCAGACAAAACATATATTTTGCTTTGTTCTCTTGTGCATATTACAGCACAATAATTATGTATGATCTCTGGACTGTATAACTAAGTGTATCTATACAATTATTAGCAGCTTTTTATGATATTGATTATTTAGAGACTTAGTGTCGTTTGCTCCTTTTTGTCATTTTATAAAACGATCGATATAGAAACAATGTTGTGAAATAAAGAAGCAGTTGCAATCAAATCATCCTTGAATAACAGTGAGGCAGGTATCATGACAGAATTATGCGACTAGTTGTCGTAATAAAAATTCATTTTAAAAGTTAAGTAATGCTTTACGCTTTTTGTTTAAAGTTGGAAAAGCAGGAAGATCGGGCATGCGACCGTTTCCAATGTTTGTGTCAATAAGGTATTGTTAATAACTGTTGCTATTTGGTGTTGCGAATTTAATTGGTTATGGTATGTGCCATGAAATATGGCCATGTCCGGCCGATTTAGGAGAAATGGTAATTAGAAAGAAAAGCTGCAGCATAAACTGAATGAGACGGAACACCATCCCGAAATTGTAATATATTGCTTACCTTGTAAAGAACTATTCACAGAGCAAATATGGTGATCACAAGTCTATCATTCTCATTTTGGTAGTTGAAATTCGTAAAATATCGAGAAACAAAATTTAAGGCTGAATTATTCTCAGCAGTAACTACATTCCTACTGAACTAAGAAGTTGTTGAGAGTATCTCTGACAGTAATCGGAACGCGTCCTAGGAAATAGCAATGAAATACAGACTGCTGAAATCACTGTCGGAAATAAAAATAATTATACTTTTCCATTGTGGTGTACCAGGTACATCCATTATCCTTTTTCCACTGTCATACTTTAATATTGCGGAGCATGTCTGTACAAATATGTATACACATTCACCAGTTCTGGTATGAAGCTTGAAAATTGCTCAAGTTAGGGGCACCTGAAAATATATCCAAAATAACGGGTGCGTTTATCCCTTGCGCACTTATTATAGAGCATTACAAGAAGAAGTGGCGTACACGTGCGTAGCTTTCCTGCAAAGTTTCTCAAATATAACCATTTAATAAAGTGGTATTCTGAGACATCAACTTATTATTTCCTGAAAATTGGTTGATTCGACATGAAAAGACCCTAGTGGCTATGATAGCTGTGGACTGAATGGATGTTGCGACAATAACATGGGATACTATTCGTCACACAGTTATTCCCTTTTGTCATGGCAAAATACAATTCCATTGTCACTTGCTCCTTCATGTCGGGCCATTTGTAGCAAATCTGCTATCTAAAAAATGTGTTTTATTATGTTATGATATGGCTCTCGCTCCCTTGATTCCTAGTTTCACAAACGTTTTGCCAAAATGTAACTTGCTCCATTCTGTCGTTTCCAGGCAGCGTAGCTCTCTGTCGGACCCTTTTCCGGTAATTCACCCCCCTCCCGTTATCCCCCACAGGCACACCCCGTCACGGCTCCTATTCAAAAGAACCCGTCCACGACCGCATTTCCCGGCCTTCCTACCATTTCCATCGGCCACCCTTTTCTCCAGCTTCGGTATTTTTCAGCATGCCTACCATCCCCAGCCAGCCCATCTCCAACTGCCCCTTTCCGATAACTATCACTCCAGCAGCAATCTTTACTCAAATCGTAACCATTGAAACATGGGTCTTGAGAAAAACAGTGTCCACAACTACCCAGCGCCAGCTGTCAGCGAAATACTAGTGTATCATGTTTAACTATGCTTCATCGGTGCTGGTAGGTGCTGTTGCACAGGAATTCAAATGCACAGTTTTTTCAGCAGTCATGAAGAACAAGAAAGTGTTATACTTGCGGCTGTTTCAGAATGTTTGTGTTCATATTAACAGTTTAACAAATTACTTCAACAAAACCAGTTGCGTTTATTTATAATATATGTCGTTATGAGGACAGTGATGCATTTAAATGGGTGGGACTCCCAAACAGCTACAAATAGATTCAGCGCTTGTTCGTGTCTGGTGACGTCATTACTACAAAGACGCTTAAGGCAAAGAAAACACAGAGTTGTGGCTAACTTAAGAAAATATCACATAGTAGAACAAACGTTTTGCAGAAACACTTTGACAAAAAAGTCATTATGAGAAGATGGTAAAATACAAGTGGTACGAACATATAAAATCAGATACCGTGAACCGGGACTACTCTGAACAGCAGGACTTCTTTGCGCAAAACATAATACAGTTTCAATGGAATGGTTTTTAATGTTTAACTTCGTTCTTAAATAAAGTAAAGCCGATAAGTATTTTGTCAGTCATTTTGCTTTAGAAAAAAATTAATGTTTGTACTGAACTGACCAATTATACGTACAACACTGTGTGGTTTGATACGGAGTGTAATGCTGGCGGATGATTTCTGCTTAAAAGTAAAATTTAGAGATATCTGATAAGGGCTATAGGCAAGTTATTGAACAATTATTGGATTATCGATAAACCAACCACATTCTTGTACAAGTACCAAGCTTGTTGTTTTAAATCGCAATATTTGCATGTCTTTCAATTGTCTGCCGTCAGTCATCGAAATTTATCATCGTCACGTGATGCCTGGGGAAGAAATTAATCCCAACATTACTTGAATCAGCCGCACTGATTCAAGTATTTACACAACTAGGAATGTGCTGCGACAACAACGACAACGAAAGTGACATCATCACAATCAGAGAAATTACTAACTAGCAGCATATTTAGCATATTTGAGAAATTCCCCTTGGTCCCTTGTGGGTGGGGGCCCCATCAGTTAGTATGTACCGCCGTCTCGACGATCCGTCTCCATCTATCACGATTGTCAGCTGTTCACAGCTGTCCTTTCGATATATCTCTTAGCACTGTCCCTACATCTTTATTACAGTCTTTCTCTTCTCCTTCTGCCACCGTCTTCTGTTTTCCATGCTTTATTTGTCAATCTTTCTTTTCCTCACAAACTTTACTTTCCCCACCTTTAAGTCACAATGATGTCCATTTGGGGGTAGGGGGTGCATTTACTGGGTCACATTGCATGGTCACTCAATCGGAACAACCGCGACTACTTCTTATTTCGTGCTCGATATTTTCCCACGTTAGGCCAATCTCAATTAATGATGCTGAGACTCAAGCTTGCTGACTCGCGCCATGCAACACTCATCAGTGCTTATGCGCCAACGCTGGATGCAACAGACGAAACAAAAGAAGGTTTCTATGCTGCCCTAGATTCTATCCTTGCATCCGTACCAACGATTGACAAGGTTTTCCTTCTTGGAGACTTCAATGCTTGTGTAGGGAAGAATGCAGACCTATGGGATGGTGTCATTGGAAGACATGGGGTAGGAAACGTCAATGACAAAGGGGTGCTAATACTCAGCAAATGTGCAGAGCACAAGCTGCTTATCACGAATACTACATTTCCCATGAAAGATAAGTTCGAAACATCACAGATGCATCTAATGTAAAAACATTGGCATCTGAATGACTATGCCATCACACGCAACCGGATCGCGCATATATCCTTCTCACTAAAGCAATGCGTGGCTCTGCAGCCTGCTGGACTGACCACAAGCTAATCCGAACCAAACTAGTGATGCAATTCGCAACAAAACATCGGAAACGTGCTACATGGAGGAGGCTTGATGTGGGCAAACTGAAAGACACAGAAATCAGCCATCATTTCCAACAGAGTCTAGAAGATATACTCTCCGATACACCAAAAGAGAATATAAATTATCAGTAAATGATGAATGGACCTCGCTCCGCAGCAACATCACCAAAGTATGCGAAGAAACACTTGGCTGTCAAACCAAACACCTTCAAACTTTATTTGATGACAATAACACAACAATCAAAGATCTGATAGACAAGAAACGAGCTGCCTTTACACATACACGTGAAGCAAAACTTCAAAAACTGCGTGCCGGCGTACAGAGAAAAATTCGTAACATCAAGAACCAATGATGGTTTGTAAAGGCCGCAGAAATACAGGATTTCGCCAATAACCAGGACGCGTGATTTCTGTACCGCCACCAAAGCCATCTATGGACTTATGCGCTCAAAAGGTGGCTCCACTCTTGTCAATGACAAGAAAGGCATCTTAAATCGCTGGCAAGAACATTTCTTTGAATTACTAAATCGTGACTCCCGAGTCGAACCTGATACAATCTACAATATCCCCAAACACCGATCAGGACAGCACAATGAACTGCGCAAATGAAGAACAACAAGGCCTCCGGTAATGACGGCATCCCCAGTAAAATATACAAGCATGGAGGAGAAAACTTAACTCACCACATACACCATCATTTTCAGAAAATCTGGAATACTTGGGAAATACCCCAGGGTTTAAAGGATGCCGTGATCTTCATAAGTTTTAAGAAGGGTGACAGGGCTGAATTTGGCAACTTCCGTGGGATCTCTCTACTATCAGCTGCTTGAACGATTCTCGCCAATGTCCTGCTCAACCGTCCACAACCACTACAACCACTATTGGAGAGCATCTTACCTGAAACACAATGCGGTTTCCCACCCACACGTGGCACAGCAGAAATGATTTTTGCTGCTCGCGAAGTGCAGGAAAAATGTCGTTAACGATACGACACTGTCGTTATCGATCTAACTAAGGTATTTGCCTACGTTACTCACCAACTACACGAGAATATGAAAGGAGAAAGTGAGAATAATGGAGTAGTATGGCGGCGAAATATATATATATATATATATATATATATATATATATATATATATATATATATATATATATATATATATATATAGAGAGAGAGAGAGAGAGAGAGAGAGAGAGAGAGAGAGTAATGTAGGAGGGAATGTAGGAAGGATATATAAAGGAAGAAAGAGATAGAAAGTAGTAGGATGAAAATTAATGTGGGGGGAGTGCGACCGGGAGAATGAGATAGTAGTAGGGTGGGATAGAGAGAGAAGTATGGTGGGAGGCAGTGAGAAGGAGGCAGTGAGAAGAGGGATGCAGAGACAGAGTGCAGTAGGTCGGGGAATGGATGTTCGGAGGGAATGGGAGAGGGAGTATAAGTAGGTAGTAGGGCGGGAAAGATATAGAAAGAAGTTGGAAGGAAGTGAGAAAGTGAACGTGAAAAGGTAGTGGGGCGGGGCAAGAGATAGAAGGAAGGTGGGAAAAAGTGTAGTATGTCGAGGAAAGGAATGTGGGAGGGAATGGGAGAGGGAAAACGAGAAAGGCAGAGTTGTATGTCGGGGAAAGGAAGGTGGGATTTAGAAAAAAAGTGAGAATGAGATAGTAGTAGAGCGGGAAAACACAGAGAAGACATGCGAGAGGGAGTGAAACCGGGAGAAAGGGATAGAAATAGGGTGGGAATAGAGAGAGAAGGATGGTGGGAGACGGGGAGAAGGTGAGATTGAGAGAGTAGTAGTGCAGGGAAAGAGAGATAAGGAATGCGGCAGGAAGTGAGATAGGGAGAATGAGAGAGAGAGAGAGAGAGATAGCGAGAGAGAGAGAGAGAGAGAGAAAATGTGTGTGTGTGTTTGTGTGTGTGTGTGTGTGTGTGTGTAGTAGGGCGGTAAAAGAGAGAGAAGGAATGAGGGAGGGAGAATAAGATTGAGAGTAGCAGTGCGGTAAAGAGAGAGAGATGATGGTGGGAAAGATTGAAAGAGAGGTGACTAGACAGAGTGTATTAGGTCGAGGAAAAGAAGTTCGGTGGGATTGGGAGAGAGAGAATATGTAGGGCGGGAAAGGTACAGAAATAAGTTGGAAGGCAGTGAGAAAGAGAGAACGAGAGAGAGAGAGAGAGAGAGAGAGAGAGAGTAGTGGGGCGGGAAAAGGTGGGAGGGATTGAAAGAGTGACACCAAGAAAGACATAGTTGTAAGGCGGGTAAACAGAGAGAAGGATGGTATGAGTTGGTCAGAAAGTGACAACGAGAGAGTAGTATAATGGCAACAGAGAGAGGATGAAAGTGGGAGTCAGCGAGACAGTGATAATGAGACGACGAAATGAGAGAAGAAGAAGGGGAAGAAAAGGAGAGAGAGAGAGAGAAGAAATATGGGATGGGTGAAAATGAGATAGTAATAGGGTGGGGATAGAGAGTAGGATGGTGGGGGCAGATAAAATGTGAGATTTAGAGAGTAGTAGTGCGGATAAAAAGAGATATAAGGAATGTGGCAGTGAGTGAAAGAGGGAGAATGAGAGGGATATATATATATATATATATATATATATATATATATATATATATATATATATATATATATATATATATATATATATATATATATATATATATATATATATATATATATATATATATATATATATATATATATAATCTAGTAGGGCGGGAAGGAGTGATAAGGAATGTGAGAGGGAGGTAGAGAGGGAGCATGAGGTAGAGAATAGTAGAGCAGGAAAGAGAAAAGTGGAAGTCTGCAGGGAGTGAGATAGTGAGAAATAGAGAGAAGTAAGGGGGAGCAGGAAGTTCGGAGGGAATGGGAAAAGGGGAATGAGAAATGAGACAGACATAGTTGTAAGTCGGGGAAAGAGATAGAAGGAAGGTGGGATTTAGAGAGAAAGGGAGAATGGGAAAGTAGTAGTGCGGGGATAGAGAGAGAGAGAAGGAGGGCGGGAGGGAGTGAGAAGGTGAGGTTGAGATAGTAGTAGTGCGAGGAAAGCGATAGAAAGAATTTGGGTGGGAGTGAGGGGAAATTAGAGAGAGAGAGAGAGAGAGAAAATAGTAGGGCGGGGAAAGAGGGAGAAGGAACGTGGGACGGAGAAAGATAGGGAGAATAGGATAGAAAGTAGTAGGGCGTGGAACGAGAGACAGAAGGAATGTGGAAGGTAGTGAGAGAGGGGCAAATAGAGTGATAACAGTAGGGCAGAGAAAGAGAGAGAAGGAAGCATAGTCGTAGTCCAAGTCGTAGTCGTAGTCGTAGTCATAGTAGTAGTAGGCTATATTTGTCTGTTCACTATCTCGTCATCTTCGTGGAGTTCTTGCATCACTTTCCAAACATGTCATCTTCCCCTTGCCAACAAATCTACCAGTGATGTTTGCCCCGGCTGGTGCATGGAAGCCTGGCAATACTGCGGCTTTGTTGTGACCAAGAGCATTGTAGATGGGTTGAAGTGGTATGACATTTCTGTCCAGTTCCTGTCACTAAACATGGGTCATGGGAGATACATGGATAACGTCTTATAGCTAGTACAAGGACGTCAGTATCCGGAAAGTGAATCCAAATTGAGGTGGCGCAATTTGATGTATGTCGCATTTCTGCGAATTGCAATTATATGAACTATTTTCCTGGATATGTTGAGGTAAATGTTAGAGTGTATATAGACGAATGGGATACACAAATATCCAAGTACTGTGTGGGAGTCCACATTGGAAGTTTGTTGTTAGGCGTGGGGCATCAAAAGGTTGTGCAATAATTGTACCCATGATGTTTTACCTTTTAGCATGGTACATTATAAAAGGGTATTAACGTAATGGGACCGACCATCCGTAGATTTTTATTAATTTTGATTGGTTGATGCCGACTTTGTGCTGTGATGGGAAAGTTACCAAGCGATGGGTATAAGACGCTAAAAAAATTATATTCAGGAGGAGAGCAGAACACACAAGTGCGGCATTAAAGTTCCAACGATGATGTCCGGCAAGGCCCAGTATGATGAATGCGCGGTTAATCGCGAAGTTGCAACCCCTCTACAACTTTGCTCGCATTGACAACATCGAGTGAAAACCCAGACAAAATAATGCCACGCCGGTAATTACAGCACATTGTGTGACCATCTGCATCTGCCACACCTAATTTTCTGCTATATACTGATTGCTTGCGACTGTTCAGCTATCTCTCCATGTACGACAATAGTGCGTACGCACGAGTCATCTTCACGACATATTCGTCGTCTCCACGTCATGTTGTTGGCGGCCGACTTACAAAGAGTTCAGCCGACTATTCTGCTGCGTTCCCGCGCGCGCGACACCTGTGCGTCTGCAAGAGCCGTCGTCATGACACGTTCGCCGTCTCCACGACATATTGACGGCTGGCCTACTGTGCGCCCAGCCGACCATTCAGCTATCTTCCCCGTTTTCGACACCAGAGCGTCCGCGTCAGCCGTCGTCACGGAACGTTGCCGTCTCCACGACCTATTGACATCCGGCCTACTGATCTTCCAGCCGACAACGAGCTCGGTAACACTGCGGTCGAATGAGACCCACACCGCCTGCGTATTCAACTGGCAGTGAGACCATGCGACTGACGGCCACGTTATCGGCCATTCAACCCAGCAGACTGACGCGAAGGATATTGTTGACTTTGTGCGTCATAGGGCACGCTTCTATTTTGGGAACATTGTATTATAAGTGTGCGATACGCCTTTCTGCTTGTGACGAATTTCTTAACACTGATGTCTGTGTTACGGTCTTGAAGGGGAATAGCCTCAACGGTGAACGTTAAAGTAAACGTAGTTTTTTTGGTTTGAGGGTATTGCCAACCTGTTCTAGAGTTAGTTTCTTTATTTCATTTGTACCATTTTAAATATGTTTTGATTCATTATAAACATATTCATGTTTATTACCTTGGTGTTGTTTCTCATTTGTGTAAACTTCATACACTCATATGTTGAGCTTAATTTAAGTACTCCCCGATGGAGCATCGACCATTGACAACTATGTTGTTGTTCTTATGAAATGACATGCACCAATGCACAAATGTTTTCAAATAAATGCGCAATTTTTTTTTCTTATGACATGAGTGAAATGCTTGCAAAAAGACAAATGCAAATTTTTTAAAATTAATATTTCGGTTTCTTTCAAGAATGGTGTGTGTACGTGTACCTTATCCCAGCCAATTAAGCCCAAACTAAAAGGTTTATTTAATAAATACAATATAACTCTTTGGAAACAGCCACCCCTTGAAAACCACTCTATGACAGTGTGTTTTTGTCAAATCTACACATTTGTACATCTTGCTAGCCTCTGTAATCAGACCACTTTATCTTTATCATGGGTAGCCTATTTAGAAGACTCTACTGTGTATGTATTGCAAAAATAACACAATGAGGACAATTAGTTTTTATATTTATTTATTTGTCTAGTAGTTGTTGCAACATTTTGATTAAACCTAAACTAAGGTAGGGTCGTTAAAGCAAATGAGACCAAAATGGCGCACATTTAAAGAAATTCCAACAAAGTTACAAAACACATTTCTTTTTTAAATGTGTAAACATTTAAAGAAAATGTGGAACTGTCGCGTATTGTGTGTCTATCGGCGAGAAATTGTACACATTTTAAGAGCGTGCAACACTATTTCCATTAAGGAGAAAAAGAAATGTCACACTGTTAAAGAAATTGACAGTAACAATTTCACGCATTTAAAGAAAATGACACAACAATGTCACAAATTTCAAGAAAATTATGTTACAACACAAAAATACGAGTATAAAGCGCAGCATTGCCTGACTAGCCTTGTTGTCGATCACTGTTGTTTACAAACATAGTCTAGAACACTTGCATACGCATGTGTACATTGCCACTGTATCACATATAAACAGACATACTGGGCAATTACTCACTACAACATCCACACTTTTGTTGTATTGTTATTTATGTTGCTGGTAGTTGTAACGCTTTGATTAAATCTAAGCTACGTTATCGATGTGAAGCTACTGTAGGGTCCACTGTATTGACCACTAAAGAACTGCCAAGTTTACTCAACAACCATATAGATTTTGAATTATAATGAACATAGCTGAGAGATTGTCACAACACTTCCAAGTTAATAGCAGAGTGCTGCAATTGTATGACGTTGTTAAATCCTCTCATTACACACAAGTATGGTACAAGTTAATATTTCCAACTAGAAACAATACACAATTTGCAACTTTATGTTCCACAATGACAGGACATTTTGTCAGGACATATGACTATATTTTCAAAGTGTACACGATGAGTTGCCAGCATATGTCATGTTGAATGACCTCATTGCACAAAAGATTAACATTTCAAATTTCTAACTGACAGTAATACACACTTTGCAATGCTACACAATGAAAAGACGTTTTGTCAGGACACACTATACCTTCACCATGTACAGTGCTGTCTCAAAGTGATTTTCTTAAAAATTGTGTTGATACCCCAAAAAGCACTTAATTCAGTAGAAGTTAAGAAAACACCGAAATGTCGCAAAAGGCCACAAAAGTGATGAGCTGTCTTAATGTGTCAGTATTTATCGTCTCACTATAGTCACGATTGCACCCCTGGGGGAGGGTACTACCTATTCTGAGGTATATATGTATGTGCCGCGCAAATGCCCCTGTTTTTGGTCATTTTATATCTCTGTCCGTAGAAAAAATTGTCTCTCTTTGTGACCCAATTAAACCTGATAATTCTCTATTTCATCGAAGAGGAAATTTCCCAATGAAAACGTTCCGCCCTGGCTTACCTTACCCTTATAGATATTAGATAAATTGTTCAAAAATTCTCTCTTGGTGACCCTAAATTTCTTCATTTATTTCTCTCTCTCCGTTCTTACAACTGTGTAGGTTTTTACATCATCTACCCCGGCCATTGCTAAGCTACCGGAGCCCAAATGTTATCATCGAAATTTTAACATCCTCTACAATATCTTATAGCTTGTATCTTTGTATTCGCATATCTATCAAAAAGACAATAAAACAACAAACGTATGTACGATGACGTATATTCGTTATACGACCCCTATTCATGTTAGTTCCGATCTTGGTCACTAGTAAAGGCAAACGATTCGTTATACGACAACTTCTATTGACCTATTCAGACCATACATAACCTCTACTGACAATACATAACCCCAAATGACCAATCTCAATGGTCCTTGAACCCTATTGACCATTGATGACGCTTGACCTCATATGACCCCCAAATGACCAGAAATGCCAGAAATGAGAGAGAGTGAGATGATAATGAGAGAGAGAAGGTGGGAGAGGGAGAGAGAGGGAGAGAGTGAGAGAAAGAGAGAGAGAGAGAGAGAGAAAGAGAGACAGAGAAGGAAGGCGGGGATAGAGATAGAAGAGAGTCCAACATTTTATTTTTTTGTAATCCGTCGCCCAGTCTATGTGTCAACATTGTTTTTAAACATATTCACGCTGCGAGCAGTTACACAATCTATATATAATGTGTTCCATTCATTCCGTTTCCTCCGTGAGATCGAGTACTCTTCCTGATATCCAATATACACTGATCGTTTACTAATCATTTCGCAAAAAACGCGTACCCTCAAAATGATAAGATTTCGCAAACTAGTGATGCCTTTACGGTGTTTACTTTCATGTTTAGTAGTTTTGGAAGTACACATTGAAACTGAAAAAATTATATATATATATATATATATATATATATATATATATATATATATATATATATATATATATATATATATATATATATATATATAAATGCATTGCTAGACAATTTATGGTGGAGTTAACAAAAGTTACATCGCTGATCAATCACATGGTCAGTGGCTGTTTTCCCCTCTTTCTATCACTGCCACAACTTATAAATTCTAAATGGACAGGATTGGTTGGCTGGGCAACGTCATTGTTGTCTATGATATTTTACGTCATTGCAACTGTGCACTCGAAGAACGTAACATATTTTAAAAATACATTTCCATGCAAATACTATTCACAATTGTATGCAATTGAAACTGAGATATTTCCAGAGAAAATTAAGAATTTACCAAACAAAATAAAGATGTGAAGAAGCTGCACATCAAATGAAAGTTATGGCAGTGGTGAAATGATGAGTGGCGCGACTGGTGGGGAGTCCACAAACTACTTTGATACTAGGATGTATTTAAGGGCATAAAACATTTGCTGATCAAATGATATCAGTTCGGACAGAACATTGCTACCATGTTTCAAATTACAGCTGTACGGGCTGTTGTCGAAGTGATGCGTTGATACACATGTCATATATTTAATAACCTCCAATCAAATAAACTAATACAATGATAAATCAGTTTAAGTAGATTTATTGAACAAAGGGCTGTGAAAATAAATTCTACAATTATTAAAGGTAAGTGCTTAGTTATTTGCCCAACAGTTGGGTGCGTTCAAGCCGCCGATTTGTTCTTCGCCGTGTCTCCTGTGGTACGGCGTAAGAATCGTATAAATAGGGTCTTCCCTATACGCACAGAGCACTGTGTTTACGAATTTGTATAACCGTGATCGGATTAGTCTGTGCTTGTGCATATGCATGTGACATGAGTAGATGCAAAATGGGACTCATAATGAGTCCACGTCAAACACAAAGTCGAATAATATCTAAACTGATAGGTTAATATTATTGGTTAGTACATTAAGTTAAGTAATGTGCAAAAGTGAAACTAGCAGTGTTTTATACTTAGTCGATGGCCTATTCTGTTCAAATCAAGCGCATTGTTAAATAATAATATGCATACGTGGATACAAGTCTTGTGATAATATTCATTAGAAAATTCAAACAACGGTCCTCTGACAACTAATGTGCTAACCAGAGCTAGGACAACTTGTTAGCATCTAGCGACGAATTATTTGTCGCTATGGAATCTATGTTAGCACAGCGTACTTAGATCAGAAGATCAATTGTTCAGATAAATGCATGACATTTCATATAATCGGCAATGTTTTGCAACCAGTGTTGTTTTAGAGTTGTCGAGATATATTAGATACCTTACAAATTATCGAATTATGAAAGCAAAATTAGTCACAGTTCCTCTAAACTAAGTGCAATCAACCGCGTTGCGGCTTGCTGAAATTCGCCTGTATTTTCGACACGACAGTTTTGCTGACATCCGGGTCTTGAAGGAACATGTGTGCTCCACGGTAGACCTTGCTGCGGTATTTGTACTTCCGGTCGGCCATGTTGGCCCAGCCGACCATATTGCTGGCTGGCGCAAACAAGTCACTGCTACCGCTCAACGCCGTGATGTCGCACGGCAGTCGGTCGGCGTGGTTATAGGTGTAGGCGTTACACATCTTTACACCTGCAGCCAGACACGGTTTCAGTCGCTTCATGGTGGTAGGATTGGAAGCCAGTCGCGGGTCGAGGTAGGTGATGCGTGGAACGTAAGACGTGAGTACGTGCGTGGGCGTCGAGGGTTCAAACACATCAATAGGCACGTTCTGTGGGTGTTGGTACGGGATGGTCGGCGCTGACCACGCGGCCACGTACAGATGTCTCGGACACAGCTTTTGCTTCGCCTGCAGGTAGTGAGCACTCTCGAATGCCAGCAGCGCCCCCAAGCTGTGGCCGTAGAAGAAAAAGCGGTCAGGCTTGAGCAGCGGAACCAACTCGTGACTCACGGACTCTACCATCTCTTGTAGGTCGTCGACTGGCGTCTCAGTGAACCTCGCCTCCCAGCCAGGCGGCTCAACCACAAACATCTCCCAGCCTTGCTTCTCCAAATGTGTCGGCCAGTTCCGGAAGTTGGTGGCGCCACCGCCGTTCGGCGGGAAACACACGATTTGTGCTTTAAGTTTGACAGGGTTATTAACTTTCTGCACCCAAGCGGAGATTCTTTGTGCCGTTCCATTTCCCAAAGCCGTTTCTGCTTTCTCGTTGTCCTGTTTGGGACTTTGACCGTGCATTATTTTGGTGTAGATCGAGTCGGAGACAGACGTCCCTGTACTTTTGTCGTTGAGTAATTCCACCGGCAAGAATTGGATGCCGAACACTTGTACTATATCGGTAGTCAGTTCGGTTGACATGAGAGAATCAACGCCGAGGCTTACAAGAGATGTATCGGCGAACACGTCTGTTTCCTTGATCCCGAGATGCTTCGCCAGGGACGAGCTGAGTTGTTCGAGAATCATGTATTTTCCTTCCTCTGGTGTTGTCTCACGAATGCGTTCAGTCAGTGATTTCCCATCAGTACTTCCCAATGTCACACCTTCTAAAACGACCTTGAAAGTTGACAGAAACCCTCCACGAACGCTGGTGTGCAACGAAAACCCACCGAAGGTTTTGGCAAATTTGTTACTGTCGAAAGCGGCACTGATGCCGAGGTGATCGATGCCGAGGTTCACCATCGTCGCGACAGCATTGAGAGCCTGTGACGGAGACACGGAATACAAGCCCTTCTTGTCAAACATGGATACCATAGAGTTACGGTAGGCGAAACCAGTGGAGTTGATGACTCCGAAGAAAGCGACGCAGCTGGGCAAACCGAGTGAACGACGAAGGTCCCCCAAGCTGAGCAAGAAGGCGTTCGCCACGCAGTAGTTGGCCTGAGTCGCATTGCCGATCAGTCCAATCATCGATGAGTACATAACGAAGTGCTGCAATGGCAGGTTCTTGCGTAGCGACAGTTGGTGTAGCACGAGGGATCCGTAGGCCTTGGGCATCATAACTTGTATCCAGTCTTCATGAGACATCTCCGTCATCCAGCCATCGCGGAACACTGCCGCGCTGTGAAAGATGCCTTCGATCGGGTGAGGCTTCCGCTGCAGATGGTCAATGACCACCTCCATTCTCTTGTAGTTCGACAGGTCCGCTTTGAACGTGTAGATATGACAACCGGCTTCTTCCAGGGCAGCGATGTCGCTCTTCTGTTCTGGTGTGGCTTCACTACGCCCGATGATAGCCATGTGTTTGACACCCTTTGAAAAGAGCCATTTGACAGTTGCCATGCCGAAGCCTTTCATGCCGCCAGTGACGATGTACATTGCATTGCCGTTTGGACGGAACCGATTGCCGTCGAAGGACACAAGTACTGGACATTTGCTGTCCACAACGGTTACGACCCCGGGGTTCTTAACATTGTTCATCTTTTGTTCGACGGTGGTGGATAGTTCCTGCTTACGGAGCGATCCAGCTACGGTGTCGAACGGCGGTAGAGCTTTCTGATCAGAGTCCTCCAGTATGGCGAACATCCGTAAAGCTAACGACGGAAATTCTTCTGATTGCCAAACGTCGCACTTCTTGAGCAGCACGAGGCGCTTTTGTGGTAATATCGACTCTCGCCTCAAAACCGCGTCGTTATCGTCAGCCATGTACATGACGACCGTTCCAAACTTCCGCACTGAGCTGAGCAGTTCCTGGACATCTGAACGATCCAAGCTGCTTCCGTTGACAATCAGAGCATCAAAGACTTCGTCTCTTTGTCGTCCACCTATTCTAGTTAATGCTTTCTTTGTGAACGGAGTCACCGAGTGTCCATGGCGGCGAAGAATATCCACCAGCATGGAAGTATGTTCGTCCGAAGCTTCCTCCGAGTAGATGGCTAGTGTCGATTCAGGTCGAAAGATGCCACCACCGTTGCACATGTAGATCCCTGGAAGGAAGCAGTCAAGTTGGTGCAGCAGATCGGCGCTGTCGCCCATGTTTGGAGGCACTCGGACTACCTCTCGTGGCAATAGGCGCATCTTCGTCTTGAGAACACCTTCACACAGAGCGACCACTTTATCGCCCGGTTTCACGAACTGTACCTCTGGGTGGACAGCGTCAACGATGCCGCACACCACGGCCTTTGACGCACCGTCCACAGCGACGACACTGAAGGCTTCTACGTTGATGTCTACTTCAGGGCGATGAAATTCGCTTCTGGCTTCTTCACATAATTCGGTTACTCGTGTGCTGTCGCCATCTAGTGTCAGTTTCCATGGCACCGAGGTCGACGTCATATCGGCAGCGAGCGCTTTGGTTAAACGACGCACCAGAATCTTCGATTCTCCGTCGGCTGTTGGTCTGATGGCGAATTCGTTTTCAGGCAGCAAAGGAGGAATGACAAGTCTCGCCAAGATGGCGGCCCCTCCGGTGAGATCCATATCCTTCGAGAGGTCGACCCAGGAGGTCGGATGCATATATAATTCATGAATCGCCGACAGCGCTACTGAGTGGACGGTGTTCAGGCAAGGCCGAGGGATGTCTCCGCTTTGAACGTAGGCAGCTCCACGGGTCACCATCCACACCTTTGGCGGGGTACTGGGGGAAGCCTTATTCACCTTTAGCAGAACTGATGCTGCGGTGATGCAGCTGTCATCGATGGCTGTTACAAACTGATCAGCGTTCATCTGACCGCAATCTTCTTCTATTGTGTCCAGAAATAACACGACTGCGTCATTTGGCGACAGTTGACGACATTTCATCGGCAATTCCTCAAGTTTCCGGGTCGACACCCATCGCACTTCAGAGGCGCCTTCTCTCTTCATCGCTTCCGACAGTTGGTTCGCGTCCTCTTCCTTGTCGCAGACAATTACGACCTTATCTACTTGGGTTCCCGTGTCACGGGGTGTTCGTCGATGTCGAAGGGGTTCCATGAGGGTGACCAAGTGTGCAGGGCGTCCAAGCGGTCGGCATCAGGCAGAGGGTCAAAACGGACAGCAGTTAACACACAGAAGACGATGTTTGTGTTGTAGTCAGCGACGCGGATGTCTTCGTATTTAACACCATTTCTCACGTACGACTTGATGTGCATCACGACATGCTGAGACGGTTCGCCATACAACTCCACCTGAAAAAAATATAAAGACCTTCTTTTATTCGTATAGAATTTGTGTACTTCATTTACTTTTTATTTCTTTTTTTCACGGTGCCGATTGTTACGTGTTAAATGTGAACTTGCAATTGTCTTGACTTTACCTTTTTCACATTTGTTTATTCTGATACAACCGATCAGAGCTTGGAAAATGACGTATAATTATGCAACATTTGGAAATACAACACATACACGGACGAACAAACTGCAGTTCCATATTGGAATAGCAAATACAATTAGTTAGTTAGACCATACGGTATTCGTATAGATTTTGTGCACGTCATTTACGTTTTATTTCTTGTTTTTCATTTTACCTCCTTTTTTTCACGTTGTCGATTATAAATTATACAGTGTCACGTGTTAAATGTGAAATTGCAATTGTCTTAACTTTACATTTTCACATTTGTTTCTTCTGACACAACGATCATAGCTTGGAAAATGACGTATATTATATAGCATTTGCAAATACAACATATACAAGGACGAATACACTGCTGTGTCGTATTGAATATGGGAATAGGAAACAAAATAAGTCAGTAAATAATAAAAGGTCTGCTAGAGAACAGCAGAGACAAATAATATACCTTACCTCACCAAAGCTGTAGGGCACTCCTGTCGAGTAGTGGAATGGCTCGTGAAGTCTTTCTGCTCTCATCATTCCCCCAATGACGTCCTTTAGAGCCTTGCCATGGATGGGACCGTCAAAGAAGGCCGGATGGTAGACATACTGGCGGAAGTCGTGGCGTATTTCATTCGGCACTTCGGCGTAGATCAGCGCCTCTGTCGCGTCGTCGTTGACGTAGATGTGCTTCGCGCATCTGAAGGCCGGACCAAGCATAAGACCTTTTTCGAACACGGCGGTGTAGGTGTCTGACGACTCGTGTGTGCAGCGCTGTCGCAGTTTCTCAGTGGACAGTAGCAATTGTGTGTTGCCGCGGGAGATTGATGCTGTTTGGGCGTTTTTTTGTTCGTCGCATCTCAAGTCGATCTGACCGGTAGCGTGCAGCGTCCAGTCAGCGGAAGATGACTTGCTCCACACTCCGACCGACCACACTTCATCATCACTGCCAGGCTGGCTCACGGCCGTAGTGAGAAGCTGCACGCCACCTTGCGGTGGGAAGAAGAGAAACTTCAGGAAACGCATGTTGCGCACGCGCAATCTTGTGTTTCCGTCGTTGACACTGTTCGCGACTTCCAACATCATGTTCACGAAACCGACAGCGGGAAACACGGTCACGCCCTGTATCACGTGGTCGGCGATCCAGGGTGTTTGGGATACTGATGCAAGTGGCTGCTCCCATGTGATCTTGCGAGAGGCGCCTTCTGTGGCAAATGCTGGAATTTCAGTCTTCCGACCAAGGAATGAATGAGACGGGAACAGTGCGCTTTGTTGATACTGTCCGCATTGTGCTCGTTGCCATGGATACAGTGGCAAAGATACCACGTGATACGGCTCCTGGAAAATCGCTGGCAGACTGTTGTGATCATGCCTGCAGAACAACTGCAACAGCGCAGACATGACGTTGAAGTGGTCGTCAAATGAGTTTGTCTTCTCGTCGTGTCGTCTTAACGTTGGGATTACAGAATAACTCTTGTTATTTTGTTTGGAAGACGCAATGACGTCACGAATGACGGACATCAACGCTGGGTGCGCGCCGATTTCGAGGAAGTGGGAGTAGCCGTCCGTCATCAACCTCTCGATGGCGTCCTTGAAGTGAACCATGTAGCGGATATTGCGCCACCAGTAGTCGGCGCCGTTTACCTGCTCCGTGCTCACGTAGTCTGTCGTCACTGTCGACATCATGGCAATGCTGGATGCATCCGTGTCCGTTCGGTTACGACGCAATTTGGCAAACTTCTTGTGCACGTGCTTACGTAACGGCTCTTGCTGGGAACTGTGGAATGCGTTCTGAACATTCAGAAAAGTATGTCGAACGCCCTTGTCACGCAAGACGTCAGCGAAGGCTTCAAGGGCATCTCGCCTGCCGGACAACACCGTCTGCGATGCGCTGTTGACGGCCGCGATGTTGACTTCGGCGAAGACGGCTTCATTTGTCGCGCGGATTTCCTCCGCCTCCTTTTGCGACACTCTGGCAGCCAGCATTGTACCTGAACCGCTCGTCATCTTCAACGCTCGCGCTCGCTCGTAGATGACGTAGACCGCGTTCTGGAAGGACAACTTGGCGCACGCGTACGCAGCGGCCACCTCGCCCACACTGTGGCCGATGACGACATCGGGAATGACGTCATACTTCTTGAGGAGCTCCGTCAACGCCATCTGTACGGCGCAGATGGTCGGCTGGGCGTATTCTGTGGGAAAAAACGTATGAGACCTGGATGTGTAGCATATATCTCTTAGAAAACGCTATTCCTTTTGTTCAGGTGACATTTCTAGTAAGTTATTACTTCTGCTGTTTCTGCAGCTTCTGTTGCTGCTGCTGCTGCTGCTGCTGCTGCTGCTGCTGCTGCTGCTGCTACTACTACTACCACTACTACTACTACTACTACTACTACTACTACTACTACTACTACTACTACTCTACTACTACTACTACTACTATTACTATTATTACTACTACTACTACTACTACTACTCTACTACTACTACTACTACTACTACTACTACTACTACTACTACTTCTACCACCACCACCACCACCCCATCGCCTCCACCGTCACCGCCACCACCACCAATACCAACACCACAACCACCATCACCACCACCACCACCAACACCAACATCACCACCACCATCACCACCACTACCACCGCTGCTACCACCACCAACACCAACACCACTAACACCACCACCATTACCACCACCACGACGACGACGACCACCACCACCACGACGACGACCACCACCACCACTACCGCCACTGTTACCACCACCAACACCAACACCACCACCACCACCATCATCACCACCACCACCGCAGCCACCACCGCCGACATCGCCATCACCACAACCGCCACCACCACCACCACCACCACCACCGCCACCGCCACCGCCACCGCCACCGCCACCACCAACACCACTACTACTACAATATCGTACCGGTTTCGTGGATGCCACTGCTACTGCTAGATAACGTCTTACCAGTTTCGTTGATGCGGTTTTTGAACTGGCTGTTCTCCAGCTGCTCCATCACCGACCAGCTGCACTTGAGCGACTTCAGCACTTTGTCGAATTTCTGAAGTTACAAATATATAAATTATTGCATACACGCACGATTGCTTTCTTCCAAAACAATATAAACACCGCTCTTGTGAAATGATCACGCATTTCAAATTTACTTGTAACCTAACTAGTAATAATTGAAATACATAATATTCGCGATTCGTTTCCACACCCTCGAAGACTGCGTCTAGTAACTTACTGCGATTGTTTCCCGAAACACGGACTCTGCCTGCAGCAGCGCTTGTCCCATGCCGAACCACTGAGTGCCCATGCCGTTGAAGACAAACACGAGGCGATTCGAGACGGCCTGAGTGTCTGACACATGACCGTCGATGTAGGGCGTTCTCCCGCTGCCTTCAGTGAACGCCTCCAGTCCGGCGATGGCGTCCTCTCTCGATCGACACAAAACACCGACTCTGTGGCCATAGTGCTGGCGTCTCAGTGCGGCCGTCGACAAAATGTCGTTGAAACTCTCATCGCTCTTCTGGAGATGTGAGATCCATTTGGTCGCGCTCTCGATCAGTCCTTCGCTCGTCTGGGCAGAAATCACAAACGGCTTCACAACTGACATTTTCCGATCGTTCTGTGCGACAGAAGAATTCAGATAATCAGTTGAGATGCCTTCTAGAACAAGATGTGCATTGGCGCCTCCGAAACCAAATGAGCTGACCCCGGCCAGGGGTTTGTCTTTGCTCGGCCACGGCTCCAACTTCTGCGGAACCTTCAGGTTGTACTCGTCAAATTTGATATTATCGTTGCCGCGCTTGAAATGAACAACACGCGGGATTTGACGGTGCTGGAGCGCCAAGGCGGTCTTGATTACACCAGCAATGCCAGCCGAGCCCTCGCAGTGGGATATGTTCGACTTCACCGAGCCAATATATAATGGACAGTGACGGGTCTTTCGCGGTACTCCGATCATCTTGCCGAGGGCATTCGCCTCTGTCGGGTCGCCGACTTGTGTGCCTGTTCCATGAGCTTCAACGTACGGGATGTCTGCATAATCAACTCCGGCATTCGCGAACGCCCTTCGTACCAACTCTAACTGGGCGTCATGACTGGGGTTGGCAATGCCCGGGGTATGGCCATCGTTTGTGAGAGCCCCTCCACGGATGACGGCGTAGATGCGATCGTTTTCAGCTAGGGCACGTTCTAGCGACTTCAGGACAATCACTCCGGCTCCTTCGCCCCGCGCGTAGCCGTCGGCAGAAGCGTCGAAACTCTTGCAACGTCCGTCCGGAGATAACATACCTAGAAAAAATACCAGGAACATTAGCATATTTACAGTTATATTAAATTTTAAACAATTTCTTTACCATGCGTAAATTCATACTTATTCAAACAAAAACAAGTTTCCCTAAATACATACATCACTTGTGTTGACGATTCCGCCTTTCGTACTTTCGACTTACTGTCGTGGTTAACTGAATTCATGTTACCTATTGTGTGAAGAAGGTTCGAAAACATGCAGATATGTAAATCCAGATAATGTTAGTTCTTTCTAGCTTTTGCATAATTGACAGGAAACGAATTTTATTTGAACAGCAGATTATTGGTGTATGTGTGTGTGTGTGTGTGTGTGTGTGTGTGTGTGTGTGTGTGTGTGTGTGTGTGTGTGTGTGTGTACGTGCGCGCGTGTGTGCATATGCTTGTGTGCATATGCGTGTGTGTGTGTGCTTGTGCGTGTGCGTGTGTGTGGTGCAGGTTATAGTTACCTGCTTGACAGAAGCCTATGAAGGAGTAGGGCATGAGAAGTAGGTTGACGCCGCCTGCCAACGCCATGTTGCACTCGCCACGACGTATTGCCTCGCATGCCAGATGCGTCGTGTAGAGCGACGATGAACAAGCCGTGTCGACGCTGAAACTTGGTCCGTTCAGGTCGTACTCGTACGAGATGCGGTTCGCCGCCATGCAAGAGTTCGTGCCTGCAGACCGAACATTGATTCATGAAAGCCGTACTGTCTTAACTGGTTTCTTTTACTTGTTGAAAACCATATTATCATCTAAATCACCAGCGGCATACGTTGTAGCATTATAAGAAAATCGCATCATCATTAGTACTACTAGGATTCAATGATACCATGTGTGGTTGTGCTAAAAATTTATATCAGGGAGATAATTATATCATGCCTAGTGGACACCAACATTCAGAGTGATGGCGTATTCGTTTTAAGGAAATTGTGCTATTTATAATGTGATTAAGACAAAGTATTACTTAAATGGCTGCGACTTACCTGAATTGGAGTACTGTGAGATATGGTCGAATGAGACTTTCAGGGATTGGTATTCGCTTGCTGTGACACCCATGTACACGCCTGTAAAGAACGTTCAATCCATTTCAATAACGTTTATTTCCATAAGAACATTGTAGTGCATCTTACACAATAATGTCACTTGTGTTTCATTTCAAATTCAATCAAAATATCTTATGCAAATGGAGAATGCAGAAGTTTAAAAAATATTATATGCTTTCCCTATTCACGACAAAATTCATATAATATAATACCAGGTAATTAAGTGCAAGAAAACAAAATTAATAAAAAATTAAAGACATATTTAGACTGATTTATAACACATAATTACAGATTATTTATCCGTTTACACATTATCTGAAAAGTAGCAATCGATTTGCCTTATTCGATGTTCGGCATAGTGAAGTCCATTAATGATAGTATGCCTTTTAGAGATATACATTGGGTTTTTAAAATAGTGAACATTATGAAACCATACTGAATTTCGTCTTCTTGTAACTTTAGTGAATGAAACATCGAAAAGGCAATTATTGTGACCACATCGTCTGTACTGGGTACAATCATGAATAAAAATAGCATCACCACAAGCCACGATTACAATACAATTGGTATTGGCGTTGGAGAAGTCAGCAAATTCAGTGGTGACTATGGAAAAGTGTGATTCATTCAAACCTGTTTTGGACCCCTTTATTGACCTTGGCAGCAGTCCTGCGTCATCCAAAGCCTCCTGCGTCACCTCTAGCAGGAGACGAAATTGTGGGTCCAAATGGTTCGCCTCGTCTGAAGCAGACAACACTGTCATCATTTCCACTAATTGTCGTCTTCACAGTTTTGGGACATTGAAGCATTTTCGACTGAGGGTATGTGGCTAAAATGGTTCAGACTGGAATTAGCAGCAGAAAACAAATGCATGTATCTGCTCTAAGTGTATTGACCGTTCGGCCGCTGTGATAAAATCAATGCACATTTAACATAACAATAAAACCAAATTAAAGGAAGGCAACAAAGGACACAACGTCACAAATATAATAATGTGAATGGATACTTAAGACTGGCTACAAACATCGATAAAATGTCAACCCATGCTAATTGATTACCTTAATAGTTATACAGCCTACAGCCCAAGAGAAGTAATTTCTTTCTGAAAAGAATCGCCGTTTTTATGGAAAATCACCTGGCGGCATTTTGAAGAATTGCCGGTCGAACATGAACACGTCCTGATTGACGAAGCCACCGCGTTCACAATACAACTTCCCGGCCTTTTTCAGGTCTGGGTGATATAAGGCGGCGATATCGAAGCGGTCCTTTGGTAGCGGGCTGGTGCAGTCGCGACCCTCAGTCAGCGCCTGTAGCAGTGAAACTCATTGTTGGTCGCTATATTTGGATCCAAAATAAGTAAATTGATTGTTGTAACCTCGCAATTGCGGCTTGGTGGTAGATATTGGCTCGAAAGCGGTAGAGCGGCAGATTATGTAAAAGTCGAGGAAAAGCGTTAGTTCTATCGCCAAAGTACCTCTGCATAATGACTTTACCAAATACAAAAGGTAGGTATTTTTACATCTCTTAAGCGGTGCGCTTGCGTGAATTGGTTTAATAGGAGACCTGCTAAAGACCCACATTGCGACATCGTCGGTCTGCCGCTTCAGTGATTTTGTGAAATACAGTGATAGCCAGATCGGATATATATAGTTCTTGGCGGCGTGGTGTGAATGGCTAAAGACCTCTTTGTGATTCGCAACGCGCGAGACGGGCCAAAGCTGCCCCTGGAAGAAGTTACTCGCAGAAAATCTAACACCAAAACAACATGGATTGTGTAACACTTCAATAGGCATATTTGTTATACAACCCGTCGGATAACATTTACATCGATTGAGTTATGACTTCGTAAGGATACGGGCCCAGCTTCCACGCATGTTTTATCGTACAATACTGTTGTTCTTACTTTCTCAGAAGCCGCTGTGTGTCTTAATAAACACGAACTAACACTGAAGCGTTCATCACGAGAGCGCACGGCAATAATAATTTATATACAATGACAACAAAGGGAACAGACTCAATAGACCTAGTGTGACTATTTTATGGGAACACGCAGAAGGCGAGAAAGCAAAATGACGTGGACATAGATTGTTTTCAAATCGTGCAGTCTTACTTTCCAGAATTCGTCCACGTTGTCGACTCCGCCGGGAAAGCGGCATCCTATGCCAACGATGGCAATCTTCTGTTTGGATGACATGGCGGAGGATCTAGAAAGATAAATATTGTCATTGTTACATTTCAGAGTATGTCTTAATAGACTAGCTGAATGCAATTAATTTACAGATGCAGGAAGTCGCTTTTACATAATCGTCACATTTGAACGTTTTTGTGAAAGGTCAGCTATATTTTATAATTGTACAATAGACAGGCAGGCAGGCAGGCAGGCAGGCAGGCAGGCAGGCAGGCAGGCAGGCAGGCAGGTAGGCAGACAGGCAGGCAGGTAGGCAGACAGGCAGGCAGACATTCTTTATTTGGCCCATATACGTGTCACACAGCGAGTAAGCATATAAAAGTATGAATATTAAAAATATAAGTATATCATAAATATCATATAACGGGTCAGGAGACTCCCGTTAAGGTTAAGAACTAGCCACTCTCACACGAGCCACCTTATGTATAGCATATGTAACGACAGTTCAAGGCATTATGAAGGGGAAAATGGCATGAGAAGTAACTAGGTATGACTGGTCATTATCCAAGGACGTGCATTGACATGATTAGTCTTGTTGACACCTATAACAGCTTCTGATTGTACATATAGCAAGATATGTTTACAATTAATAATAATTAATATATGTTGCAAAACCATGTAAACTGTGAGTGTATAATTTGTTTTTCAATTCATCAGGTGCATTGCTTATCGTATATGGCAAGGTGTATATGAGACTTTGTTTCGCAAATTCGTGTTGTACCCTGATTTTGCGTATATTGTATTGTCCACTTGTGTTAAATTTGTGAATGCTACTTTTTTATCAAGTGATAAGTTTTGAAGTTAGGCAGGTAATTTGCTTTGTGTGTGTGTGTGTGTGTGTGTGTGTGTGTGTGTGTGTGTGTGTGTGTGTGTGTGTGTGTGTGTGTATGTGTGTGTGTGTGTGTGTGTGTACGAGTGCATGAGTGTGGGTGAGTGAATTAACGATACAGTTTTAAGACTTGTAGTTTTAATACGTGTTCTATGTTACTAATTTAATACTTTTAAACAATGGTTCAGTGTGATCATTGCATTTACTTATACTTATAAATTAGACAACTGGTGTGGTCTCCCTATATGTGACACCCCTAGGACTGAACCCCTTATTTGGTTTAAGGTTCACTTCCGGCTTTGGACCTATAATTATATCAACAGCTATTCTCAACCGTTCTTACAATAAACATCTTCTACTTTAGTAATTGTGACTGGTGAGTACTATTGTATCAGAAAACGTAACATGGCGCAGTCGGCATGCGGTTGTAGCTGCGAGAGAGTATACAATAAAAGCTCTACTCTAGAATTGAGAGGCATAGTCTACGTTGCTCGTAGTGAAAATCGCTGAAAATGGAGACAAGGTCACGCTCAGTCGTTCGCAAAGAACCACAAGAGGGAGCGACGGGTGGCGACGAAACAGTTTGCAGTGTATCGCCAGACGGCGAGACCGACACACCTAATTGGTTAGCGACGTTTCTATCGCATCAAGAAGAGCGCGATTTGAAGCGAGAAACATTGGCAAACGAACGTCATGAAACATCGATGCGTTTATTATGCGAAACGTTCGGTAGACGCATACGAGACATTTCACCACATGCTGAACGCAATGAACCAAACGGAGACACAGCCAATGCAAACGACACGACGCCCATTCGACCGATTCCGGGGGGGCGACTCGCCAAAGCTCGACCACCAGAACTGATGCCAGCTGATATTTCACTGCGCGATCTGACTTCATGGAGGAGGGCCTGGGACGATTTCGCCGAATTGGAACAATTGAATCGTTTTACACTGCCTCAACAACGAGCTATGTTACGCACTAGCTTATCTATAGACATGCGTTCGACACTGCATCTGGCAATTGGCATCGACAACGACGATGATGTGTCTGTGTCGGAGATTCTGGACCAGATTCACGAGTACGTTCGAGCAAAGAGGAACGTCACGCTAGACCGCGTGGCTCTTGAGGAGCGCAAACAAGAAGATGGCGAAACCTTCGACCAATTCTACATTGCTTTGCGTGAGATCGCCAACAACGCAGATATGTGCCAGACTTGCATCGATGATCGACTTACCACGCGAATTATGTCAGGAATTCGAGATCCAGAAACGAGACGGAAGCTACTTGCACACACACCTCCGCCGTCATTGCAGACGACGATCGATCTCTGCAGGAGTGAAGAATCTGCTCGTAAAGACAGCGCGACGCTGGCTAGAGGCGGGAATATCAACACGACAATCGAACACATTCGACAGAAAGCGCGATCACTCAATGTCGGCAGAAAGAACGTCCCCGTAACGCACACCCAGAGCTGTGGTTAATGTGGGAAGTCAACTCACGCGTCGCGAGATGAGTGCCCAGCACGGCACAGTGAATGTGCTAATTGCAAAAGAGTCGGACACTGGGCCGCTTGTTGTCGTCAAAATAAAAAGCCTAACGGCAAAAAACAGTATCATAAAACTGCTATGAGCCAGATTCGTGTGCTAGATGTTGTAGGCGAAAAACAACACAGGCGTGCACCACGCATAGAGGTGGATCTTCACCACAATGCGGACGATAGTTTCATCAGCACGGTTCAAGCGACGCCAGACACGGGCGCTGAGGCTTCCGTTGCAGGAATAACTTTCCTCAAACAAATGAAACTAGAAACTGGCAACATGTGTCCCCCTCCTGATGACACTATCATAGCAGCAAACGGTACTTCGATTGAATGTATTGGATCTCTGAACATTTACATTCACGTCGCAGGCAAAAGCACTAAAGAGACTGTTCTCATATGCAAACAACAACGTGGATTATTGCTAGCCTGGTATGTTTGTCGCGATCTGGGAATTGTACCACACAACTACCCACTGCCAGTCCGTTCGATTACACACGAAATCGCAGCGGAACCCTCTCTTGTGCCGATAAACAGTCCGCTAGGAGGCACCACTTGCGCTGTCAAGTCATCTCGAACTCGCAAACAACTCATCGAAGAATTTCAAGATGTTTTCGACAACACAGACGAATTGAAGACGATGGTGGGCGAACCGATGAAGATTCATCTTCTAGACAACGCTGAACCTTTCGCGATCTCGACAACACGGACTATTCCTGTTGCATGGCGCGAAGAGGTTAAAGCGAGTCTTGACAACATGACGAGACAATCTATCATCAAACCTTTAGGAGATCATCCTACGAAATGGTGTCATCCGCTCGTAGTAGTGCCAAAATCACGAGGCGGCGTTCGTTTATGCGTAGACCTTACGCAACTCAACAAACATGTGCGACGACCTATTCATCCGATGAAGACGCCGAAAGAAGCCGTTTCGAACATCACGCCAGGGTCGAAATACTTCTCATCACTCGACGCGAAACACGGCTACTGGCAGATCGCACTATCTCCAGAATGCCAAGAACTGACGACGTTCCTGACACCATGGGGACGCTATCAATTCCTACGCAGCCCGATGGGACTATCTTCGACAGGAGACGAATATTGCAGACGCGGTGACATCGCCATCGCCGGTCTGAACAATATTCAAAAATTCATGGATGACGTCATTGTCTTCGATGAGAACTTTGAACGACATGTTGAACGAGTTCGTACACTATTACAACGATGCAGAGAACACGGCATCACCCTGAATGCAGACAAGTTCGTGTTCGCAGAAAACGAGCTGAACTATGTGGGATACAAAGTTAACGCAGACGGGGCCACCACAGATCCGGAGAAACTAAAAGCAATCGCAGAGTTCCCGTCGCCCAACTGCTTGACCGAATTGCGGTCATTCATGGGTCTGGTCAACCAACTTGGTGACTTCACGACGGATATCAGCACGACAGCAGATCCACTACGCGAACTACTGAAATCTCGGAACGACTTCAGATGGACAGAAACGCATACTACAGCGTTTATAGCGACAAAGAAAGCGTTGACATCCGCTCCTACACTCGCACATTTCGACCCGACGAAATCCACCGCGTTACACACAGATGCTTCACGACGAAAAGGTGTGGGCTACGCACTGTTGCAAAAACATGACGAGAAATGGCGACTAGTACAGTGCGGATCGCGATTCCTCACAGACACCGAGAGTCGTTACGCCATGGTAGAGCTAGAGCTGCTAGCTGCTACATGGGCGATGAAAAAGTGTCGCATTCAACTACTTGGTATGGAACATTTCGAGCTGGTGGTAGATCACAAACCACTCGTCACTATACTCGATCGCCACCGTCTAGACGACGTAGATAACGTTCGCCTTCAACGCCTCAAAGAGAAGACATCACTCTTCACGTTCACAACGAGATGGACAAAGGGCAAAGACCACAGCATCCCCGATGCGCTGTCACGTGCCCCGGTCTCAGACCCTTCTCCAGACGACCAAGAGGCGGAAGAAGAGGTGGAGCGTCACGTCAGCGCTGTCACCAGAAACTCATCGAGATTGGCAGTAAAGGGCGACCAAGAAGATCATCTACGCGACCCTATGATTGAGCGATTACGGACGACCGCATCAACTGATGAAAACTACAAATCACTGATCGACAACGTGGAAAGAGGATTTCCGGCGTCCAGAAGTAGTGCTCACGTCAGCATTGCACCGTTTTGGAACATTCGAAACGAGTTGTCAGTCGATGACGGCATAGTCCTATATGGACCACGCATCATAGTGCCTAAATCAGAACGAAGTGAAGTACTCGAGAGACTTCATGACTCACACCAAGGCGTCGACAGAACGAAACGTCGCGCTCGACAAAGCGTCTACTGGCCGGGAATCAGCAATGACATTGCGACAACAGTCTCCAGTTGCGACAAGTGTCAAGAGCGCCTGCCTTCCCAGCAACGCGAACCGATGAGAGCAGAATCTCCACCATCGAGGGCATCTGAAGACGTGTCTGCAGACTTCTTCAACTACAAAGGCCGCGATTACCTCGTATACGTCGATCGCCTATCTGGATGGCCAGCAATCATTCATTTCCCCAAGGGAACCACAACATCTCGTCACACGATCCACGCATGCGCAAGACTCTTCGTAGATCTCAGCATACCAGTACGCTTCAGGTCTGACGGAGGTCCACAGTTCGCGTCGCGTGAATTCCAGCAGTTCCTGAAACGCTGGGATGTTGTGGCCGCACCGTCTACACCTCATTTCGCGCAATCCAACGGCCACGCCGAATCCGCAGTGAAAGCCGTCAAAAAGCTTATTGCTACAACGACCGTGAGAGGCGACTTGGATGACAAAAACTTTCAGCGAGGACTCTTGGAGTATCGTAACACTCCTCGTGTCGGAGGTCTTTCTCCAGCGCAGATCTTATTCGGACACCCACTACGATCAGCAATGCCTGCACATCGCAAATCCTTCGCGAAAGAATGGCAACAGACAGCTGATGATTATGACGCACGCTGTAGCCAATCACACGCACACGTTGAGCAGCGCTACAACGAACACTCTCATGCTTTACCGCCGCTACGGTTGAGTACACATGTCAGAGTACAGAACCCAATTTCGAAGAGATGGGACAGACAAGGCATCATCATCGGCATTGGGCGACATCGCGACTATCACGTCAAACTTCCCAGTGGCAGAGTCTACTGGAGGAATCGTCGTTTCCTGAGAACAACGAGATCGTCATCGGACGATGACGACAACGCTGACGACAGCGAATCACATCACGACGACAGCGATGAATCACAAACCGCGAATCACAGCGCACCACGTCGAAGTACATGTCGGCGTACTCCCAGAAAATGACTGTCACTTTAAAGTAAAGTCTATAACTCTTACTACAAGACAAAGACTTTAAAAGAAAGGAGGGAATTGGTGTGGTCTCCCTATATGTGACACCCCTAGGACTGAACCCCTTATTTGGTTTAAGGTTCACTTCCGGCTTTGGACCTATAATTATATCAACAGCTATTCTCAAACGTAACAACAACTTTCTTTTGTAATTGATTTATTATGTCACATGTGTAGCTCCAGGCCGCTACGCCATAGCTTAAAACATATCAATAAATTATAAGACATTCTTTTTGTAGTTTATATAGTTTGCTATACAATATTCTGTTATGCTCTGTATAATTCTATAAAATTATAAACATATATTTAGAAAACTAATACAACAGACAGTGGAACATTTCACCAAACAGTAGAAAGTGTTCTCTGTTGAGATGTCAAATCATTAATTTTCCTTATTTGGCCATTCTTGCATACCGTTCAAATATTCGCAAGTGTCAAGTGTATATTATATTTAGAAGTACCAACCGCACGAAATCGTCAACCATCTGTGCTACACAAAGTCACTGGAGGAGGTATGGTGCAGAACAAGTGGAACTGTCATTTATAATACAACGATACGTGTAAAACGACTGTGTTTGTTGTAAATGATTTATTTTCTGACTTTGCACACCTCTAGCTTGAAACTTCGAATGGATGGCCGTGGGCAAGCGACGTAGAGACGTCAGCTGTCAACTCTACACGTAGCAGACGACAAACGACAATTGTTTGAGGGGAGACACGGCCTCGTAATAGGTTTTTTTTACTTCCATAATCAGTGCATTTTTTCTGTTCAAGGTCTAGAACAGATCTTATTGAGTAAAAACTATCTGGAACTTCTTTATGACAGATCCCCTGTTTCAATGGCAAATAACAAAATAGCTACCATATTGAGCAAACATTGGCAAATTGATAATCACCCCAATTCTTTTTTTAACAAATATATCATTATAAATCATACAACACCATATTCGGTATGCATTCTGTTACACAACTGGTAGAAAAAAATTTATGTATTTTTTATTTAGAAATTTCCGAAAAACCCTGTTTGGCAACACATGTTAATGTCACTTTCAAATGTTTGACCATTTTTTTTACTAATTGTTTTGAGAAGAATATGTTGAATACAGCACTCAAAACCTTCTTTGGTTAACATAATTATTTCCAGATATATCTTCCAGAATATACCGGAATGCATTACTTGAAAGAGGCACGCTTTATCCATGAGTTGCACTGCAACATCATTTCATCCCAGTATAAATCATATTACTACAGTAGAACCTGTCTTTGACGACTGCCTCTTCTGCACACCCAAAGTGGTCGGTCAGCACAGGGGTCGCACAATACCGGTTTTTGAGGGCAGTTTTTTATGCATTTGCGCAAAACTACTTTTATCGAATACAGTCAGTAATGCATTATATCGGAGTTCGTTCGTACTCTTATACCATATTGGCCCTATGTATTTGGTCACCATTTTTTTCGGATGCCCTAATAATTTGTCAAATGAATAATTGTTTGCGTACCCTATGTTTTCGGACACCTATGTAGATACACAGAGGTGTCCGAAAAAGTATACTGTTCTGTATACCTATGAAAAACTATCATTTTAAAACCGTTAACACAAATATATACGCAGGAAGTCGAATGGCTAAAGATGGCAACTACACTGATTTGCATTACCAGCAAATATTAAAACAAAAACAAAGAACAACATATTATTGCTATTGGCGTTGAAATGCTACGGGAAACACGACCATTAGACCGCCACCCCCTCGAGAGCCCCAGGCTTTGTGAGCATATGACAATTCAGAAATGCCCATTGATTAAAGATATTATGGCGTTTCACTTGCATTAAACGAACAATGTCACAATTGTGCGAATTCTACGAAATATTGCCTTTTCCGAAACCTTGAGCTGCATGGCCCGCGGGGTTGGAACAACATTTCTAGGTGTATTTATTGATGACGATTTGAACTGGAAACATCACAGTAATACGGTTAGAATTTTTTTATCGAAAGCTGCAGTGATGTTTTACTAAACCAAATTGTCTAATTATTCATGATGTAATGCACATATTGTATCGTTCTCTGTTTTTGCCATATATTTACTATTGTTGTGAGATATGGGGCAACACCTATGTTACAAACGAGTAGTTCGTCTAGTATGTGGCGCAAAACATTTGGAGCATACCAGTACCCTCTTTAAACAATTGCGTATGTTTAAGCTGTATGTCTCAACATACAACATACGTACTCGACAGAGAGATACCTTCAGAAGTCATCGTGCGCGTACCAACATCAAATCAGTGTGCATTTCTGTGTGTGGAGGTTGTCAGTCGTTCCATGAAAACATTACTAGCTGCAGACGCATGCAAGCGTTTAAACAACGTATAAGTTTCTGTCTCTGTATTAGGTCTAAAAATCAAAATAATTATAAACAAATCTTATTTGTTGTAAACACTGTATGCATTAACTTATTAGTTAGGGATTTGTAATTTATATTTATTGTAAGTTATTGCATATTGCATATCATACATAATTATACTAGTTGGGGGGTGAATCCTAGATAAGTATCACACTTCTGTTCCCTCCTTTTCCACCAACAATCTATTGCTTATTTTATTTTTTATATGTTGCATAATGTGTTGTATTTTATAATAATGAAATATGTACTGTCGATTGATGGAACAAAATACTGATTGATTGATTGTTTACGCTGAGAACGTTGGAACTGTGCGTCAGTTGGATGACAAGATTTAACAATATTTAACAAGATTTGCCATCCAAGCCAAATGCCCAGATGGCAAGTGGACAAGGAAGCCATTGGCTTATCGAGAGTCCAACAATGTTCATCTACTTATAACCCGCCATCCTGAGATATGTGTCTACCTTGTTTTTAAACATATTCACGCTGCTAGCAGTTACACAATCTGTAGACAATTTGTTCCATTCATTTATTGTCTTCTGTGAGAACGAGTGCTTCCTGATGTCCAATCTACATTGATCATTTACTAATTTTACCTCATGTCCTCTAGTTCTGCTATCCTTCTTGAGTGAGATAAACACATTACTATCAATATTTTCACACCCATTCAATATCTTAAAAATTTCAATCTGATCTCCTCTTAACCTCATTGTCTCTAGAGTTGTTAAACCACATTCTTTCAGGCGTTCTTCATAACTAAGGTCTCTCAGTTCTGAAATCATTTTAGTTGCTCTCCTTTGTATGCGTTCAAGCATATCATGACAAAGTAAACCGTAGGTTCTTCCGTCTGGGGTAAAAGCTGGTTAAGCTGTGAACTATCAGAGTCAAGGAAACTGTCTCTAACTCACAAAAATGAGCTACAACAGTATTATACACCACGCAGTTCAAACATTCTTATTATAATTAAATAAGTGTATGTATGTATGTATGTATGTACGTATGTATGCATATATGTATGAATGCATGTATGTTTGCCATGTATGTATGTATGTTTATATGTATGTTATGCTACTACTCCTTGACGGGCGCCAAACTTTCAGGAGTTCATCTACGACCCAACGAAATTCACCCTGCTACCCTTTCGATGAAACCATATTTTACACTGCACTGCACTACACTAATTTACTCTACACTACATTATGCTAACATAAACTACACTACATTGCACTAAACAACACTACGCTACCCCACATGGAACTACATTATGCTACATAAAACATCACTGCAGTACACTGCACTAAACACTCCCTACATTACACTAAACCCTATATTACCCTACACTACACTACCCTACTATACACGACATTACACTACACTGCATTTCCTCTTACATTACACTACAGTACATTACATTACACTGCACTGCACTACCTTACACTACCTTACACTACATTACACTACACTGCAATTCACCACACTACAGCACCGCACAGCACAGTACATTACAGTATACTACACCGCACTGCACTACCATAGACAACACTACACTACATTAAACTACACTACTCTCTATTACCCTACACTACACTACATTAAAGTACCTGTACGTTGCTATTCGTTGGTCTCTAACCTGCCGTTGCCGAAAATTGCCGCTTCGGCGAACGCAACACACGGAACAGCAGCCGTCCGTGCAGCGAGCAGTGGCGCAGGCACGACTGGCGGTGGCCGTGACTGACTTGGCAACTGACACTAAAACAAGACTCTATGACTTCTCCGGCAGCCTCATTGGCTGCAGGAATCTATTCAACTCTCTACGTCTCCATTCAAGCGTAACGCCAACGCTACTCCTTGTCACGCTGCGTTATAACATTCTCAATGTCTGCAAGGCATGCGTTATTTGGAGCGACATATTTAGGAGCTTTATACGAAGTATGACAGCGTTATTGTTTAATTTAAAGCATGTTGTTGTTCCACATTTAACTGTTTAATTGCTATAAATATAATCTTAAATTTGTGCGTATTTACTTATAAAATGAATGCCAAAAATCGAGTTATTGTTAATCGTATATTCGCCTAACAATACCCAACGTAACCCGCCAACCAATCCGCCAGCCAACCTGTCCTGCTCTACCGTTCAGCCAGCCCTCCCCACGTGGGAAACCTCTCTTTGTCCCGACACTTGCTAAAGCAATCTTTAAAATGCCGTTTGCTACTATAATTAAATAATTATAGTTTTAAATAGAGCCCTCTAACTGTAAGAAAACATTTTCTTGTTTTGTTTGAAATAATGTTGTGATTTAGAGCTGACCACGTTCATATAGTACATGCACTAATTTATTGCCTAACTACGCAGACAAAACATATTCTGACTAAAACGGACCCGAACTGGCATTACATCACCCGCTCCCACGCAGTAGTCTCGAAAATACTCTAGTCACATTTAAATGTGGCTAACGTAGAGTTATGAGCTCAAATGTAGAGTTATGTGCTCAAATGTAGAGTTATGAGCTCAAATGTAGAGTTATGAGCTCAAATGTAGAGTTATGAGCTCAAATGGAAGAAGAAGATAACAACCAGATAAACGAAATTTTCGAAATTCACCTCGCTTTTACCCTTTCAGTTGAATTACCCTTTGTAGTTATTACGCACCATTGCCCGCAAAGCTATGCCAGTAATTACGCACACTCATTCACAATATCAGGCGTCTTGTGTAAGATTATCTGAAGTTAAGCAGTACAAGGGCAATGCGTCGCTAGATTACTTACTGTAACTACCAATGTTACGTCGCAATTTCGAGAGTTACATTCGAAGAAGCCATCAAGATGTTGACTGGCAGCACCAAGTACCAAGGCACAGGTGGATATTTCTGTGATAATGTTGTGTATCCTGACATTTGGTAAACTCCTATGAACCACCAAGTTATCGGGGTTCGGAGGATGGAAATTCTTGCTAGTTCTGATAATCGCGTCGTATCAGAACGTCGGCGAAAAAATTGCATTACATGATCGGCAATACTGTGAATTTATTTAAAAGAATAAAGTTCTTACATAATTCGCGGCTGAATCGATAATATGTTCGGAAATCAACACGTTTTCATAAGATTTAACGAGAATCCCATTGGAGGTAAGGGCCCAGATGGCAAGTCGACAAGGAAGCCATTGGCTTATCGAGATTCCAATAATTTTTTATTGATGCCAAGGATGACAGGTGTAGAAAATACCACACCTTAATGTTGTGATCGCTAGTCGTATTTTCTTTATGGGTGTAGTGTGGGGCGTGATGATCTGTCGGTTACAGCCCTGGACTCTCAGTCGAGCAGACCGGGGTTCGAATCAACCAACTGGCGTTTTAAAACTTAGTCAATTTCGTTCATTCCATACAGGGGTCTACAGCAGTATATGGATTTTCTTTATGGAAAATTCCATCGCTGCTTCGTGTAAAACATCGACACTTTTACATCGCCCCATTTAAGCAGTGGATGCTAACCTGGATAGGTGCTGTCTAGAATGAACAGCGATACTTTTGAGCGGACGGCTATACTGGTTTTCATACGGATTTGTTTTGGGGATCAAGTCAGCTTGAAGGTGCAATCCGTTGTTTAACAAATCTCATGCGACATGAATTTTTGAAATGCACAATGGACCATTATGCTGTAACATATTTTGGTGTGTTGGAGAGACTGTCGACGACTCCGACTGTATTGTCCGGCTGGTTACTTCATTGCACCTTGCGTGGGGTTTATATTTCCGCCATGGAAGGAATTAGGTTTTATTGCATCAAACAGAAGACGAGTTGTTCTAACATCGTACACATGGGCCGTGCACTAGTTGTCAGCAATTAAGATTAATTGTAACGTATTTATATAAAACACGGTTGGGTTGTTAATTGCGAATTACAGTCACTTCTGTGTTTTGAGAACAGTCCAGCAGTGTTTCGCTTTTAAAAAATCACATACGAGTAACAAACGCGTGAATGAGACACTGACAGCGCGAAACCTGCTGTCGGCAATGCTAGACTGGTTTAATCGTATCGGTTCTCGCGGTAAGGTATTTATTTGAACACGCATACATTATGGGAATTATGCGTACCATATATTACGCAGATGTGTATCGTATGCAACATTTCCATATTCTGTGTTAGTGTGATTTCTTCACGATTATGCCCGCCCACCGAATCCAAATGTGTGCATTGTTTATTCCCTCCCCAAGCACGCAATCGCACGGCAAAAATGGTTGAGGATCTAGTATCACCTACCAGCCATACACGTTTGACCTTCCTTCTGGGCAGCATAACAGAACGATGCGATTTAGTCCGAGACCTCCCCTCATAGTGTTTTGTGTAGAAGCAACGCTCACTTTGTCAGGAATTGACACTATCCGATTCGGTTATCGTTCGGCTTCCCGCCCTGTCAAAGATCGCAGCTTGGCAAGTGGCGTTCCTCTCTACGCTGTTGGATGCACTGTCTGCATGGTTTATTGGGTGGATAGGTTAACCTTCTGTAGTTGAAGTAGCGATCCAAGGCAGCGTCGAGAAAGGAGCATTGTGTGCTGATAAGCGGCCCGGCATCTGGAAATTGACGAGGCCCACGCAGAAGCTTTTGCGTGCACTGTCTCTACGGGGTTTTAAATGAATAGGTTACGGTCTGGTAGTTCTTGTAAATGTCATACTTCAAGGTTGACGCGCCGAAGTAGCAGCGTGAACTTAGACTCGAGGCAGTGCATCGCAGGGGTGACGTCATTTATACTTAAATAGACAAGGTTGTTCAGTTGGATACGTAAACTTGAGGTAGTTGTCCTTTCGTGCTTGCGTGAATGTAATCACTTATTATAATTAGTATCAACGTGGAAGTACCACCACCAACAACAACAACAGCAACAACATCATCAACAACAACAACGACAACAACAACAACACAACACCACCACCGTAATGCAACTAATGAATAACACATAATATTTATATTTTGACGAGACTGGATTTATTGTATTTAGCTACTTTGCTAAAATAGTTTTAAACGTGACAACGACAACATTTATCTCTCTCTCTCTCTCTCTCTCTCTCTCTCTCTCTCTCTCTCTCTCTCTCTCTCTTCTCTCTCTCTCTCTCTCTCTCTCTCTCTCTCTCTCTCTCTCTCTCTCTCTCTCTCTCTCTCTCTCTCTCTCTCTCTCTCTCTCTCTCTCTCTCTCTCTCTCTCTCTCTCTCTCTCTCTCTCTCTCTCTCTCTCTCTCTCTCTCTCTTTCTCTCTCTCTCTCTCTCTCTCTCTCTCTCTCTCTATATATATATATATATTTATATATATATATATATATATATATATATTACAAATAAAAAAAAATTAAAGTGTCAAGACATCAACTTTTTACAGATCATGCCTTATGTTATTAACCATTGCCCTCGATAATAAATGTATTAATGATTTTAATGTACATATTGTCTCTATGTTATGTAAGGTATGATAAACCCCCCCACACACACACACAAACACACGACATTTGAAGGCCATGTCATATGAGCATACTACAAATAAAACGAACTTACTGGAATATGTAATACAGATTTCTGTAGCAGATGCTTCCCTCAAACGTGGAGGTACAACTGTGGTACAGTCATATTGAGCAGAATTGTGTATCTGTGCTAATGATGTAGAATATTGCGGACTGTTGCATTTATATGCATTGTCAAATGTGCTGGACAGGACCATTGTTTCTATTTACTCAAGTGTTGACAATGTAGGGGTAGATTGTGGCTTACAAAATCAAGTACGAACATCTTTTCAAGGTGTCAATAATCCCGCTACTGAGCCTCTTCACATCATGTGGACAAATCTAGCTGCAACACTGGCAATTTAATCATTTTGTTTGAAATCATCATGTGTGAACGAATATCCATGGATAACAAAGTCCAATAAAGAATCTTATGCAAGGTACCATACCTAAAACATTTCCTCCTATCAAGAGGAAGGAAACAGATCAATACCATGAGTAACTGGGTAACTGTGCTATTAACTGTAGTCATATAGGTTAGGTAAGCTACAATACCCTTGATACATGTATTGCAATGTAAGAACTTATTCTTAAACTATGTTTTAAAAGAGATACTCAAATATAATAACTCTGTACAAAAACAAGGTCAGAGGAATATATGTGCTCAGTGTTGTAGGGAAAATATTTGTATTATTCTTACACGTCTACAAACGCTGGCCGAACGGGTGTACCCTGACTCACAGTGTGGTTTCCGCTCAGGCAGAGGAACTGTAGACATGAGTTTCTGTGTAAGACAACTATAAAAAAAAAGCAAGCGAGCAACAGATGCCACTCCACGTGGCCTTTGTTGATCTCACAAAACAAGGGAGCAACAAATGCCACTCCACGTGACTTTTTTGGGGATCTCACAAAACAAGGGAGCAACAGATGCCACTCCATGTGGCCTTTGTGGATCTCACAAAACAAGGGAGCAACAGATGCCACTTCACGTGGCCTTTGTGGATCTCACAAAACAAGGGAGCAACAGATGCCACTCTACATGGCCTTTGTGGATCTTACAAAACAAGGGAGCAACAGATGCCACTCCACGTGGCCTTTGTGGATCTCACAAAACAAAGGAGCAACATATGCCACTCCACGTGGCCTTTGTGGATCTCACAAAACAAGGGAGCAACATATGCCACTCCACGTGGCCTTTGTGGATCTCACAAAACAAGGGAGCAACAGATGCCACTCCACGTGGCCTTTGTGGATATCACAAAACAAGTGAGCAACAGATGCCACTCCACGTGGCCTTTGTGGATCTCACAAAACAAGGGAGCAACAGATGCCACTCCACGTGGCCTTTGTGGATCTCACTAAAGATTTTGACTACGTGAATCGAGAAGCGCTCTTTACTATTCTTAAGAAAGTTGAATATCCTCCAAGCGCTCTTTACTATTCTCAAGAAAGTTGGATGTCCTCCAATCTTGTTTGGTCTGATCAAATCATTCCACGACAACATGCACGGCACTGCCCAAGTCGATGGAATAATATCAGAACCCTTTCCCATTGTAAATGGTGTGAAGCAGGATTGTGTTCTGGACCCAACTCTTTTCGGGATATACTTCTCTGTAATATTGAGAGACGCAAAACCAAACGCTAACCTTGCTAAACCCGGTGTTGACATGAGAACCAGATTTGATGCTAATTTATTTTCTACATCACAACAAAACAACAACGTTACATGTGTGCAAAGCCTTATATACACATGACGCTGCCTTCTGCTCTCATTACTAGAAAGAGCTGCTGTCTATCATAGACAGTTTTTCCAATACTTGTTTAACGTTTGACCTCAAAATCAGTGTCAAAAAGACTGTCCACATGTGACACATGACTCAAATAGTCAAAATCACTCTCAATGATGAAACACTCGAAACTGTGGAGAACTTCGCATACTTAGACTCCATCATGTTCAACAATTTCACGCTTGACAAGGAACTTAACACACGACTAGGTAAAGTTGCAACATCCTTTGGAAGACTCTCAAAAAGAGTTTGGTCCAAAAAGAAAGCCTGACACTGCATACAAAACTAAAAGTGTATCATGCATGCGTTCTCAGCTTCCTTCTGTATGGTGCAGTGACCTGGACTACCTATCCTAAACAGGAATTGATATTAAACAGTTTCCACCTACGCTGCCCACATACTATCCTTGGCGTGAAATGGCAAGACAAAATTACTAACCTGGAAATCCTACAACGCTGCAACTCAACTTCACTAAGCAGCTTTCTAAAACTGAGTCGACTACGTTAGCCTGCATTCTAAAACTGAGTCGACTACGTTAGCCTGCATTCTAAAACTGAGTCGACTACGTTAGCCTGCATTCTAAAACTGAGTCGACTACGTTAGCCTGCATTCTAAAACTGAGTCGACTACGTTAGCCTGCATTCTAAAACTGAGTCGACTACGTTAGCCTGCATTCTAAAACTGAGTCGACTACGTTAGCCTGCATTCTAAAACTGAGTCGACTACGTTAGCCTGCATTCTAAAACTGAGTCGACTACGTTAGCCTGCATTCTAAAACTGAGTCGACTACGCCGTATGCACATTGGCCGTCTTCCTAAACAAATTATTTATGGGGAATTAACTGGAGGCAAACGACCAGTTGGCTGACCCTAACTGTGATATAAAGATGTCATAAAAAGAGACCTGAAAGGCATAACCTTAATGCCGGTGCAAGGTTATTACCTCTGCTTGTGGGAACTCTCTAAGAACACCATGTTGGCTGTGATCCTGAAATGTGATATTTACTCGGCCGTGGCTCTCAACAACACCACGTGTTGTAGGATGTTTTTACGCTGCCACTAATGTTGTGTTAAATGTTATAATAAAACACTTGTTTTTGTTTCGAGTTAATTTACAACGTTTCTACAGCACCTTTCAACATGAGCGAGGCTTTAAAAGGCGTTAACTTAATGTACTGGGCATGCCATTCTAGAATTATCGTTCTATGTCAACATAGCCTTTTGTACAGCCGATGTGACACTCCATTGTTAACTCTTTTAGGACAACCCAAGTAGCATATCTGATGTTAAATGACACGGAACCATGGCTTTGTGCTCGTCCAGTCCAGCTCTCCGTCGGTGCCGGTCAGTGACCGCCCCGGGACATGGCAGTCGCGATTTGTAAAGCAGGCGGAGCACCTCACTCACCTCACTCACCTCACTCACCTCACTCACCTCACTCACCTCACTCACCTCACTCACCTCACCAGGTGTCATAATGTGTGTAACATTGCAGGACGACTGTTATCAGACATACTTTGTCATTATCATCATCATTTTGCGCGCGGGTGTTTCTTATGCGCGATCCCGTTTTTTGTTGGATCCTGAAATGTGATATTTACTCGGCCCTGGCTCTCAGCACCGCCACTTGCCACTTGTTGTAGGATGTTTTACGCTGCGCTAATGTAGCGCCTGTTGTGCTAAATGTGCCGCTAAATGTCACACAATTTACCATCGACAAATGTCGTGCATGCAACGACAAATGTGTGTATTTGCGTGCGTGCGTGCGTGCGTTCGTGCATGCGTGCGTGTGTGTGTGAGTGCGTATCATTGAGAATTATTTGTCTCTGCATCCATGCCATTTGTAGCGGCAGGGTTGTCATTTTGTCGTTGATTGTGGCATTAATGGCGGTATTGTGACAATTGTCGACGGTTATGACACTGTCGGCACAGCAACGCCCATCCTATTTTCAGATTAGGGTCAGTGCAATGACGACAGGTTACACATTAACCATGTATGGAGTATTTTACTTCCCATCGTATAGACACCAGGTAGACAGACGGCTTTTAATGCCTCTTCCGAGAGACACAGGAATGTGGGGTGAAAGGAATTGCTGAAGTATCGAAACGACAGCAGGAAGACACAAACCTTGGACTTTCTGTTGCCAGTCCGGCGCTCTAACCGCCGAGCCACGGCGCCCAACTAGTCTTACTGTGTGACTAGTGCAGTTCATCCTCGTTTCGCCACTTGTTTCTCGTTATATCAATCTCTGGTGGAAACACCAGACATTATTTGAACTATATATCCATCTATACCTTGGTACTTGGTGCTGCTAGTCAATACATTGATGGCTTCTTTCCAACTCTCGAAATTGCGACCTAATACTGTTACAGTAACGTGTATCATATTTACGCCTTGCCTTTGTATTATGTAACTTTTAACAACAATTGTACGTAATTGTTCGCGTAGCACTGCAGACAATTGTACTACAAAGGGTAATCCAATTGTTCATTTCAAAATTAGTTTTGTAGTCTCTTATTGCGGATGAAAAGGGTTGCAATGAAAGCCTGATCAGTAGGGAACAAGACGGAGTGAATGAGAAGCCGATTTATTTCCGCGAAAACATGTGTTCTGATCAAGGGCCGACAGTTGTGTCCGTTTTATCCGTTGTCTCTGTGGTTAGCAATACTATGCAAGACAATAACGCAGTTGCCATGTTCTGCCCTGTGTTATTTGAGAAGTAATTGTGACATACTGATGTAAGTGTTAAGAGTTCGCAACTGTAACCACCCAAGATACAGCGTACATGCATGTTTTTATGTCCATTCATGTATTCTTATCAACTGGTGCCTATTTAGCCAGTAACATTTATTGTTTGGTGTGTATGCCCACAGTAACATTATTGCATGGTGTAGATAATACTATATTTATCCACTATATACACAGTCATATCATATAATTATAATATTGTCGACATAGCATCCACACCTTTATACTGGTTTTTTCAACAGCGTCTTTCAAAACGAACGAGGCTTTAAAAAGGCGTCAACTTATTGGACTGGGCTAGTCATTCTGTCTCAACATAGCCTATTGTTCAAAAAGTCAGTATAAATCTTTTAAAAATGTGTGTTGTTATTGATAATTATTCATAGTTATCATTGTTATAAAACACTTGTTTTTTCAAGTTAATTTACTACGTTTCAACACCGCCTTTCAACATGATTAAGGCGTTAATGTGCTGGGCTAGCCATTCTATATCAACGAGGCTTTAAAAAGGCGTTAATTTAATATGCTAGTCTAGCCATTCTTTATCAACATAGCCTTTTGGTACAGCCAATGTGACACTCCCTTTTTGAACCATTTTAGGACAACCCCAGGAGTTGTGTACGTCTTGACCCGTCAACAAGCGTTAATGCATATCTGATGTTAAATGACACGGAACCTTGGCTTTGTGTTTGTCCGGTCTAGCACTCCGTCGGTGTAGGTCAGAGGCCGCTCCGTGACACGGCAGTCACGATTTGTAAAGGTGTTATTTACTAGGCCGTGGCTCTCAACACCACCGCCTGTAGTAGGATGTGTTTACACTGCCGCTAATGTCGCGCTTGTTGTGCTAAATGTGCTGCTAAATGTCACACAATTTACCATCGACAAATGTCATACATACACGATAAATGTGTGAGTGAGTGCGTGCGTGCGTGCATGCGTGCGTACATATGTGCGTACGTGCGTGCATGCGTGCATGCGTATAATTGAGAACTCTAACCTGTGATGGGATATGCGAGATCCTGCCTACTGTTGGTTGGTACAGCTTACTAGTTGTGGAAATCCAATAGTAACAACTTTGCTGTAATTACGGTGGATAATTATTGTTGTGGAATTTATGATTGGCACGGTGCGAGGAGGGTGTTTTAATATCAAAATCAATGTGAAATGTTGCATTCATGCCATTTACCGATGGTAAATAGTGGGACATGTAGCGGCAGTGTTGTCGTTTTGTCGTTGATTGTGGCATTTAATGGCGGTATTGTAACAATTGTTGGGCAATTATAACATTGTCGGCACAACAAGCGCCCATCCTGTTTTCAGATTAGGGTCAGTGCATTCACGACAGGTTACATATTATCCATGTATGGGGTATTTTACTTCCATCGCGCAGACACCAGGTAGGCTGCATTTAATGCCTTTTCCGACAGACACAGGAATGTGGGGTGAACGGAATTGCTGAAGTAGCAATCGAAGAAAAGACGCATGACATTGTCAAAAATGTTACGTAATTGTTCGCGTAGCATTGCGGACAATTGTATGTAATAAATACAAAGGCTAATTCAATTGTTCATAAAAAGGGTAATAGCGTGGTCACTACAAAAAATAATAAACTGGCGACCCAACCTTGGGGTTGTAGATGAACCCCTGAACGCTTGACGCCCGAGATGCAAATCATCAAAGAGGAGTAGCATAACATACAAACATACACACTCACGGTCGATTATAATGAAATGTCATATTTCTAGCCGGCGAAGTCGTTTATGCTACCGAGGGTAATGCCGGTAGATGTAACAGTATCTATGTTGGACGTTTAGTTCCCGATGTACCGTGTGGCGCCACTGTTCGGACTGCGACCTAATTCAGACTAGATCAGTATTTGTTTGACAGCATCTCACATTTGAGTGTGACCATGCACACTGACTACATACAAACACTACGTTAAAACACCCTCCTCGAGTGATTTAGCCTAGCGCTATTCATTCGTTCACGTCCGTATATATATATAGTGTATGAATAGTTTAAGTAACGTGTGCAGTATGTTTAATGTTTAGGTTTAATAAAATAACGAACGTTGGTTATAAAATTGTCGACTACTTGACCTGATCGCATAGAGTTACATCATTAATCACCCCCCTATAAACAAGAGCGACAAGCCAGCTCACTGCAGTGAAGCGGGTGTGGACCACTGGCCGGCATTTCATTGCACGGCAGAAACAGTTGCATCCACTGCAAGACACATAGGGTAGTACTGTTTATAGTGTGAACATAGCATGTTAAAAATAGTTGTCTAACATATGTAAGTAAGTAAGTAAGTAAGTAAGTAAATAAGTAAGTAAGTAAGTAAGTGAGTAAGTAAGTTAATGTATTTCCTCCTCACCAGCATCATTTACAATATAAGGCAAACAAAAGCAATGAAGATGAGGTGGCTACCAGAGAATTATAAACTAGTAGCCAGTGACGATGACACCAGGAACCAATTAACTTGAAGATTTGTCATTGTCATTTGTTCTTAATGGGGCATGGCCACCAGACTGATAAATAATTTGGGTGAGGGTGGTCCCAGCAGTTGTATTATAAGTGTGGGCAGTTGGGTTGTTCATACATGCATTAGTGTTAAACTCTTCAAGACAAACATCTTGGAGGCTTGCTGGATAAAGTTGTGGGACAACGAATATGGTTATTTCCTGTGTGGCTTACAGCTGTACGAATCGACAGAAGACAGGATCTAACATCTCGTTATGTTAAGGTAATTTATGTTGCAAATGTTTGTGCTGTGTTAGTGTATATGTGAATGAATGTAACAGTTTCGAAAATGTTCTGGAATATCAATATATTACAGATACGTTTGTTTTTCTTGGGGGAGCGTACATTAAGTGTTTCCCAGTAGTCACATTGATTGGGTGCAACATAAAATGTGATAGGGATAGGATTCAGTTTTATAAATAATGTGTGCGTGCATGTATGCATATTTGTAACTCTTTTATAAAACTCTACTAGATGTCAGCTCATTAATACGATTTTTTTTCTTTATTAAGTCATCTGCATTTAATGAGGCTCTCCCCTTTTTGGTCATCGTTTGCCTTTTCTTCGTTGTATGAACCACTATCATGTAACTCATTCTGTACACATTGCAACATTCATTGCATTATATGCATTTATTTGACAAACCATGTGAAAGGTTGCCTACTAAAACAATTGACAGCTTAAATGAGAGAGCACATTTCTTTACATGAGGCGTGTCCTTGGGCAAGTTGTAACATTCGAGAGATTTTGATCTGCAGGTGGAAATAGCTGTGATGGAGCAGCTGGGGAATGTGTTGGAAGATGGGAAAAGAATATTTTTGGGACCTTAGAGAAGAATGTCCAACAAGGCTTAATGAGATTTTGACCTCTTGCAGTCATTATCTAATACATATATAGAGCACTTCAGAAAGTTCAGTTTCGATCATGTTTAGTGGTGCTACTGTTATAGCTAATATGTTATGGTATTTGATATACAAGGTGCATGGATAGATTGTGCATGTAATAAGGTATTAGGTATATATAGCTATATAGTAATAATCTCTTATTAGTACTGTATATCTATAGATATATGATGAAGACTGGGTGCTGTACAGTATAAACACTGGGCCTCCAGTGGGTTCTTGCCGTGCAGTAGTATGAATGTCACTGGTCCATGCCGGCATCACTTTATCATGTGTCAACTGATAAGAGCTTAGTGGTCTAGTTTTACTAATGGGTGTTCTATTTATGTCTATGCCTGATCGTTAGATCGGGTCATTTGCGATAATATGAATAGCCTTGTTATAGCACGTAGAAGGTGAATGCAAACCAGAGAATCGGTGTGCATGACGACTGGCATTCCTTTTGTATGTAAATACGTCAACATTGAAGATGCATTTTCAGCAATTAAATCTGGAACAACAACATGCTTTGAAAATAACACTAATGTTGTCATACTTTGTATACGGATCCCTAATGTGTCGCTCCAAATGACACATGCCTCGCAAACATTGAGAATGTTATACGTCAGCGAGACACGGAGTAGCACTCGCTTAAATGGATACGTAGAGATATGAGTAGGCAACTGCAGGTTAGAGACAAACGAATAGCTAAGTACATGTAGTGTAATGTAGAGTAATGTAGAGTAATACAGCGTAGTGTAATGTAGGGTAGTATAGTGTAGTGTAGTATAACGTAGGGAGTGTTTGGTGTTGTGTATTGTAGTGTCACGTAGGGTAGGATAGAATAGGGCAATGTAATGTGGTGTACTGCACTGTAGTGAATAGGGTGGTGTAGTGTAATATAGCATGGTGTTATGTTGTGCAATGTAGTGTAGCTTAGAGTAGCATGGTGTTGCGTATTATAAATTAGTGTAAAATATGGTGGTGTGGTGTGGTGTTAGGTAGGTTAGTGTAATGTAATGTACCGTAGTATAATGTAGTGTAAAATAGTGTATGGTAGCATAGGGTAGTGTAATGTCAAACCATGTATTTTACAGTTACGTACCCGTGATCACATACAACCGCTATTTACACTTACGAACCATTTGTCTCATTATATTTACCCAGTTGAATTCGTATGACTCGTTTAGTTCAACATACAATGTTAGTCTTTGCATTCGCGCTTCTGACAGATATTGGACACGACATTAACACACTTTTAATAATAACAGTTGCACTATTTACATTATTATTAACCACCACTTGCTGTAGGATGATTTTACGCTGCAACTAATGTTGTGTTAAAGGTTATTATAAAACACTTGTTTTTTTCAAGTTAATTTACAACGTTTCTACAGCGCCTTTCAACATGAGCGAGGCTTTAAAAGGCGCTAACTGAATGTACTGGGGTTGCCTCTCTATAATTATCGTTCTATAGTAACATAGCCTTTTGCACAGCCGATGTGACACTCCATTGTGAACTCTTTTAGGACAACCCAAGTAGCATATCTGATGTTAAATGACACGGAACCTTTGCTTTGTGCTCGTCCAGTCTAGCTCTCCGTCGATGCCGGTCAGTGACTGCCCCGGGACATGGTAGTCGCGATTTGTAAAACCGGCGGAGCTCACTCACTCATCCCACTCAAATCACTCACCTCACTCACCTCACTCACCTCACTCACCTCACTCACCTCACTCACCTCACTCACCTCACTCACCTCACTCGCCTCACTCGCCTCACTCGCCTCACTCACCTCACTCACCTCACTCACCTCACTCACCTCACTCACCTCACCAGGTGTCATAATGTGTGTAACATTGCAGGACGACTGTTATCAGTCATACTTTGTCATTATCATCATCATTTTGCGCGCGGGTTTTTCATATGCGCGATCCCGTTTCTTGTTGGATCCTGAAATGTGATATTTACTCGGTCGTGGCTCTCTGCACCGCCACTTTCCACTTGTTGTAGGATGTTTTACGCTGCCGCTAATGTAGCGCCTGTTGTGCTAAATGTGCCGCTAAATGTCACACAATTTACCATCGACAGATGTCGTGCATGCAACGACAAATGTGTGTGTTTGCGTGCGTGCGTGCGTTCGTGCATGCGTGCGTGTGTGTGTGTGTGAGTGCGTATAATTGAGAATTATTTGTCTCTGCATCCATGCCATTTGTAGCGGCAGGGTTGTCATTTTGTTGTTGATTGTGGCATTAATGGCGGTATTGTGACAATTGTCGACGGTTATGACACTGTCGGCACAGCAGCGTCCATCCTATTTTCAGATTAGAGTCAGTGCAATGACGACAAGTTACACATTAACCATGTATGGAGTATTTTACTTCCCATCTTATAGACACCAGGTAGACGGCTTTTAATGCCTCTTCCGAGAGACACAGGAATGTGGGGTGAAAGGAATTGCTGAAGTATCGAAACGACAGCAGGAGGACACAAACCTTGGACTCTCGGTTGCCAGTCCGGCGCTCTAACCGCCGAGCCACGGCGCCCAACTAGTCTTACTGTGTGACTAGTGCAGTTCATCCTCGTTTCGCCACTTGTTTCTCGTTATATCAATCTCTGGTGGAAACACCAGACATTATTTGAACTATATATCCATCTATACCTTGGTACTTGGTGCTGCTAGTCAATACATTGATGGCTTCTTTCCAACTCTCGAAATTGCGACCTAATACTGTTACAGTAACGTGTATCATATTTACGCCTTGCCTTTGTATTATGTAACTTTTAACAATAATTGTACGTAATTGTTCGCGTAGCACTGCAGACAATTGTACTACAAAGGGTAATTCAATTGTTCATTTCAAAATTAGTTGTGAAGTCTCTTATTGCCGATGAAAGGGTTGCAATGAAAGCCTGATCAGTAGGGAACAAGACGGAGTGAATGAGAAGCCGATTTATTTCCGCGAAAACATGTGTTCTGATCAAGGGCCGACAGTTGTGTCCGTTATATCCGTTGTCTCTGTGGTTAGCAATACTATGCAAGACAATAACGCAGTTGCCATGTTCTGCCCTGTGTTATTGGAGAAGTAATTGTGACATACTGATGTAAGTGTTAAGAGTTCTCAATTGTAACCAGCCAAGATACAGAGTACATGCACGTCTTTATGTGCATTCATGTATTCTTATCAACTGGTGCCTATTTAGCCAGTAACATTTATTCTTTGGCATGTATGCCCACAGTAACATTATTGTATGGTGTAGATAATACTATATTTATCCACTATATACACAGTCATATCATATAATTATAATATTGTCGGCATAGCTGTTTTTTCAACAGCGTCTTTCAAAACGAACGTGGCTTTAAAAAGGCGTTAACTTACTGGGCTGGGCTAGTCATTCTGTCTCAACATAGCCTATTGTTCAAAAAGTAAGTATAAATCTTTTCAAAATGTGTGTGGTTATTGATAATTATTCATAGTTATCATTGTTATAAAACACTTGTTTTTTCAAGATAATTTACTACGTTTCAGCACCGCCTGTCAACATGATTAAGGCATTAATGCGTTAAACCCTGAGCTCGTTTGCTACGAGAAAGTACAATGAACTGTTGTTGACGAAAGTTATTTATTAATTGAATGAATGACAAGAGAAAAAATTGACAAAACGATGAGTCATGGGTATCTACAATGTACTCATCGTGGCAAACATAATTAATTATACACTACCGGCCGATATGCATAAAACACGGCTAGTGTACAGATACATACATGGAGAGTGGAAGTTATTATCACATTCGTACATACGCACATGTATAAATGTATAGTATATAATATTCATATACTTCATGACAGCAGGAGAGCGCATAATTATAAGTACAAAACTTAATGGTTTGGGTGAACTCGTACATCATTTAATGCCAGAACATCACATGTTCAATAAAAACATACAATTAAATACAAATGAAAAGGTATCCCTCTGTACAAGTCATATGAGTGACGAATGCTAAACATACTAGCTAAACTGAGACTACAGTGTTTATCGCACACACAATGGCAGGGTGAGTGGACGGGAAACGTGAAGTAGGGCGTGCTACGCCCGCGGCTGCAAAGTTCTTGGCCTCGTGGGTGAGGCGTGCTACGCCCGCGTGTACACAGTTCATGGCCTCGTGGTGAAGGTGCGAAGTGGGCTATATAGGCGACCGGTGCGGGTGCTAGCTCATGGAAAAACACGATTCCTGCTAATCAGCAGAACTTAATTTATGATTCTGCCAAGCAGCACAAGTTAACAATAAATAGACAAAGAGCAAGAGTGATCTGCTTACGTGAACAATAACATATTAAAAGTAAATTAATATACACATTATACACTACCGGCTGATAAGAATAAAACGGCTAGTGTACAGATACATACACAGAGATACGTTATCAGCACACTCTTACATGTGCACATACATACAATTTATAGTATATAATATTCACATAGGTACATATACTTCATGGCGGCAGGAGAACTCGTAAGTATAAATACAAAAGAAAACATCGTTTGGGTGAACTCGTAGATCGTTTAATGCAAGAACATCACGTGTTCAATAAAAACATACAATTAAATACAGATGAAAAGGTCTTCCAAACACACCCAAACCATGTATGTAGGAACTGTGCCGGTAGGTCAGTCTCCGCTCATACGTGGGTAAAACGCATCAGGAAACCGAATGACCAGTAACGTGCACTACATGTTTCCCTAGGGTAGCTGCTAAGTGTTTGCCCATTGACCATGACGGGTTCAAGTAACGTTCCTATGAGTTGCTAGCCCAGTCCTTTGATTATGTCAACTGGAAAGCTACATTCTAGTGCAAAGGTCGCCCCTCCCCGCCTAAAACTGTGCCCCGAGTACTCGGCAGAATTAAACTTGATCGTTGCCAGGCATTGACTTAGTTTGAGTTGAAAAAAACTAGCCGAGAGGGGAAGCCAGCCACAAGGGGCCAAGTATGAGAACAAAGGGGCGCAAGTGGGTGAATTACAACGGCGTAGGGAGAGAATGAGTGCTTGGGCTGGGCACAAAGGTCAACTAGAGATGCAGAACACGTTGTTTGCATTGTATGGTTTTTGACCAGCGCACAGTTAACGAGAACAAAGCATATTTACGACACAAGTGAATGCTAGGATCAAATGATGCCATGCTTTTAACCAGCATGTTAGACTTGCGGAAAAAGGAGAACAAAAAACACAAAAAACCTTTTGTGCCAAATGCATAACGCGTACAACATTCAAATACTGCTTAATCGAGTTAAAGCAAAGTCAGTGCGACAGAAAAGCAAAACAATCTAACTCTACTTTCAATGTTTGTATTTTATCGCTAGGTAGGCGCTTGCACATCTGTTTTGTGTCGATTTCTATGCCCCCCCCAAAAAAAAAAGTTATACACTGAGCAGGATCTACCACCTTATTCCAGTTAAAGCGAAAACCTAGGTAGTGTAAAAGCGTGATGAGAGAAGCCATTAGCTCTGCACATTCCTGCAGGGTTGGTGCACATACAAAGAAATCGTCTAAATAAATAACCAGCGCAATGAATCCACGCTTCTCCATCATACGCTTGACTGCTTGTGTCAGACGGTGAGAAATGCCTGGCGCTAGTTTTGAGCCGAATGGTAATTTGGTATCTCGCACGTAAACTAACCGGCCATCGAGCCGGAACTTTAATCCAGTAAATTGCTGGCTTTCAGTGTTTATACCAACCGATCGGCACGCTGACTTAAGATCGACTTTGCTCATATAACAGCCTGCTTGTACCGAGGAGATAGCATCATCAATCGTTTGGAATTTGTGTGACATACCGATAGATGCATAATTTACCGATAAGGCGACTGCAGTCATGAATCAACCTAATGCCCTGTCTTTTTTGGAACTGCGCCAAGCGGGCTCACCAAGCTGGGAGGGCTGTCACATAATACGTAATTACCATCTTGTAAAGATGCATAGTGATATCGGCCTTTCGGGATCTCGGCCCTAGTGAACTCGGCCTGTTTTGGTGATCTCAGCCAGTGAACTCGGTCTGCTCGGTTGTGATCTCGGCCTGGTCTCTAGTGATTTCGGCCTCGTGTTGCAATACACAAATAAGAGTGTTTATGCCACTTCTACGCAATGTTGCGATAGACGTATGGACGTTATGTCAAAAAGTCACATATGTCATATGTCCTAGAGCTAGTAGAGGCTATGTCATAAATTTTAACAAGACTTTAACAAGATTTTAACAAGATTGCCATGTCATACAAGTTCCATATGTCCAGTGGACAAGGAAGCCATTGGCATATCGAGAGTCCAACAATTTTCGCATCTATGTATAGCCTGTAATTTGGAGCGTTATGTCACAACACGCTTGGACGATTTGTCACACATTTATTTAAAGTTTTTATTTTTTATGTTATGTTCACGTACTGAACATAAATCGGTGATTATTTGTGCTAAAGTTGGCGGGCACTCTTTGCCGTATATCTGCGCGTCTTAAACGTTACTTGTTATCGCCCATCGTCGAGCGCTATAGATGGTACTCGCGCTGTATAATTCGTCTAAATCAAATAGCGTGACTTGTATGTTAGGCAAACCTAGTTTCATTATTATGTTAAGTATAGTTTACTATGTTTGCAGTCTCCATCCTTCATAGTAATTTGTGTTACATATACATGATATGTTATTCGTATATTGTATGACATTGTATATACTGTATGACATTGTATATATTGTATGACATTGTATATACTGTATGACATTGTATGGATATGTTTTGGTCATAATTAATACAACCAAAAAAGAAAGAAATCAGGCAAATATAAAGACAACATTTTATTTCTTAACCATTACATGTTTGCTTTTCACAAATAAAAATGTCTACATAATTAAAATCCTGAACCTGCGACCTCACACATAATGCCAACGTGTCACCTTCTAATGGAACACACTAATATAAAAGACTAATAGAACGCACTAATATAAAATACTAATGGATCATACTAAATCATACTAATAACAAAGACTAATGGAACACACTAACATAACGACTAATGGAACATATTAATATCAAAGAATAATACATATATAAACAATAAAGAAAAATGTCATGTTAGTATAATGCATTAATGTTAAATGTGGATATGATACACACTAATACAGAACAAAACAAAAGTAATGGTGGAAGACAACACCCCAATATACGTTAATAACACTCAGATAGAGAATGTGGAGAGTTATGTATAGTTAGGCCAACGCTTCAGCCTTAGGGACAAGAACCAAGACAAGGAAATCCTACGACGAATCACAGCCGGCTGGACAGCATATGCAAAACATCGCGACATCTTCAAAAGTAACTTTGCTATCTGTCTAAAAAGAAAGGTTTACAACTCGTGTGTACTGCCAGGTATGAGATACGGTTCTGAAACATGGTCACTCACAAAACAAGCTCAGAAAAAACTTGCGGCAGCGCAGACAAAAAATGGAGAGGAGTATGCTTAATATAACATACCATGACAGAAAGACAAACACCTGGTTGAGAGCAAAGACAGGAGTCACAGACGTGATAAAAACAACCAGAAGAATGAAGAGGTCATTGGCAGGACACATCAGCCGACTCAAAGATGACAGAAGGACAAAGCGCATTAACACCTGGAAACCATACGGAAGGAAGAGATTTCGAGGAAGACCAGCAAAAAGATGGAGAGACGATTTGGATGAGTATTGGAATGAAACCACCTGGCAGAGAACAGCACGAGATAGGCAAACTTGGAAACAACATGCTGAGGCCTTCGCCCAACCACGGGAAAATACGGCTGATATATAGATAGATAGATAGAATACAGTACATGTCTTCATAGAATAGATATGTCTAATAATGACAATCTTGGATTGACACATTGAAGAAAGTACTAATTTGAAACTAAAACACACACTCGTATGGTTGTCCTTATGTAATTAATAAATTCTTCATAATGAGCTGCCTGTCTGGCTTGTCTGTTGATGGTCATCTGTGGCCAATGGCAACCAGTACCTTTGTAGCATCTGTGATTAAGATATCGGTGATGAATAAACTTCACAATCCAGTAAATGCACAATGCAAATAAAAGAAACACTCTGGAGTGCAGTTGTCTGAATAGAAGTGAAACAGTGAGTTGCATTGTTGACCACACACGAAAGCAGCCAATACTGTTTCGCACAAGCTTGATCACAGAGAAAGGTAGACACAAATCTCAGGAACAGGAGACAGAAACCTTCATCATGCTCAATTTCCAGAGAAATTAGATCGATAAACCTATAATTGTTAAATTGCCAGTAAATGATAAAATATCAACATAGGTAAATATCGACAACTGTGAACGGCCTCTAAACCTAACTATAACCGCTCCATACATCTCACACTCATTGTTCGCTGGATATTCAAAGTGGCTTGAATTTGCAATTCACTCTCGTTACAGTGCGGGTGGAATTTCCTGCGAGTGTAGAGTGGCTCATTTCTTTTAATACTATATGTATAGGTACACGAAAATATGGCAACGGAAATAACGGCAGCAGAAAAATAGCATCCCAAAGTTGTTAGGTAGTACATTGCATCCATAAATGTGACCAGCAATTCGCATATCACAATTCAGCTAGCAACTGGTAAGTATTATATAACGGTGACGAATTGAAGCAACAGGGGAAAATCGGTATGTATATATATATATATATATACCTGTCCCGCACACTCTGTGTTGCCAGCGGGTGCAACCATAGCACAACGGCCTCTTGACGCGTTTTGACGATTCGAAAACAACTCATACAAGCCTCTTCGGCGAACGGCGATCGCAAATGATGATTGTAAATAATTGAATTGTCGTGTTTTCGCTCTGCCTGGTGAACTTTGTGGTGAGTCCCCCTTCTAAATAATCCAGTGGTGGCTTACCTCCGCTTCTGATCGGCCAATCATAGGTATGGTATATCTAATTGGACCACCTGTCTTATCCCCAGCAGATAGATCACCGAACGGTTGGGGCTACCTTCTTTTCACAAATATCTTTACAGTCTGTCTGACACCTGAGCACACCGTTTCAGCACATAAAGTCCAATCATTCTGGCGTGTTCTTCTTTAGGCGCCACAACAAAGCGATGTTTGACTGGGGAGATCAACACCCCCAACACCAGTACAATTGGTGTGATGCCATTGTACGACATAACCGACACTGCAGTCGTCTTTTCCGTTAAGTTTGTTACCTGTAATACGATCGCATTTCACATTGATTTCAAGCATTGCATGCACTAATTCTCACTGGAATCTAAGCCTTTACTATTGTATGTGTGGATGTGTTATGTCCTCCTGTTAAGAAGATCGTCGTCATCATCATCATCGTCTAGTCGTCCGTACAACTGGTCCAGCAAACGTCACAGATAGTGGTGCAGTGAAGCGGTGCAGTGAAGCGTTTGATATTTCCATGTATTATGCTACGTCTTATTGAATAAAGGATGGAGTCAGTTTATTGTTATTTTAATCAGAAATGTTTTTAACTAGTGGCTTGGACTGAAGTGATGCAGGATCTACTCAAGTCCTCATTTCCCACTTAAGGCATTCACGTGCAACCATCGGCAACGCGGCTAGTTGGGTCTAACAGATTAACTTAATTTCAGCGATTGTTATTCCTGTAGTCGTAATCAAAGTGTAGCCATGTTTATTTAGAAACCGCTGATGTTCAAATCTCTGTCTCATAGAATGGACATACAATGCTTCACATTTACAACCGCGGTCGCTACGAGCCCGGTTTCCATCAATTGGAAACGTTGTGTAGATCAAAGACTATAGACGATTGCCTTCGTTGCAAACATTATATTCGTTATCATCGATATTTCTCTGTAAATCTGTATTTTAAAATTAATTTAGCACACAAATTTTTTCTTAAAAGTTTATAGGCAGAAAACGGGGCATTCCGAGGACATATTGAGTTAATTATACAACTATAATTATTTCAGTGACGTAAACACTATTTTTATACAGAAATCATAGATACCGAGCAATAAGTACATTTTACAACTATAATTATTTCTAAGGCATACACACTCTTATTTATGTATCGCGACATGAGGCCGATATCACTAAAGACCAGGCCGAGATCACCAAAACAGGCCGAGATCACTCTTATTTATGAATCGCAACATGAGGCCGAGATCACTAAAGACCAGGCCGAGATCACCACCGAGCAGGCCGAGATCATCAAAACAGGCCGATATCACTAGGGCCGAGATCCCGATAGGCCGAGATCACCGGCATCGTGTTTACTGCCTCACAGTTAGCATTGCCTGGAGTTGCTGAGGGGTGATTGTATGGGTAAAACTTTCGCTCCATTGGCAACAGTAGAAAACCCGTGTCTTGTCCGGATCGTCGGATAATTCAGATTCCAATGCAGCTAAGTTGAGACCTGGTACTGGCGCTAATGATGGTTGCTATCTATATTGGTGGTGTGTGAATGCTGAGTGGGCCTGGTTGCAACTCATGTAGGAACATGCGTGTGTGAATTTACAACCAGAGTACAAACACCCCCTTGCTGTGTTAAACAGTTTGTATATGGTTTTACCATCAGCGGTAACCGGCCCCGAGTAGTGTGCTGGCTTATACCGGCTTATAGCCTATAAGTTATAGGAGGGACCTGATGCGTTTTGAGTCCAGCGGGCGTTGTTGCGGGGTGCGCGAAGGGTTATTTGCATTGGGTGCTGATGTGGTATATCAGTCCCCCACCTGAAATTTTGTGCGGCTTGTAATTGTCGATATTCTCTGTCGTAGAAATAGACCGAGGCGTTCTCAAAGCTTTGGGTCAACTGCAGAATGTTTGCAGTGTACGACCTATAATCAATCATGGCATGGATAAATTACCATCGCACAACCGGTACTGAATAGCCAGATTAGCTACGGATGATTGGGACAGAGTAATTGTTTCGAGTTTGGGCTTAGTGCCAGATTATATAACGATTGTTTACCCTCGTGCGCCCCTGCAAAAAACCTCCTCCTCGATAGTGTCACGCGACAGAAAGTCGGTCACGTCATGGTAACTGAGCGGAGACTTACCAACGGTGGCCGACATTAGATGAATCAGCTCGTCTTGCCTCGTGCCCGGGATGGTCTTGCCGCTCGGTGTTTCCGCTGCGACCGGACGCGCGCTCCCCTGAATGGCTATGGGTCGAACGAACGTCCCGGTTCGAACAGCTCTCCGCGTTGCCGGTGTTCGTCTCCCGTCTGCGCCATCCCAGTTGCCTGCATAAGGGTCCCGGATGGTTCGGCTCATGACGGGTTCGGCCCACGCCGACGGATAGTTCGGCCTTGTCGATTCGGCCACGCAGACGGATGGTTCGGCCCACTTCACTGTCGCTATTGAATTCAGCGACGGTCGATTCGGCCCACTCTAGTAGCGGAAATCTAAGCGGCGGAAATGTAAGAATAGCCGTTTCGGCCAACAACCTAAATCGATAAGAAAGTAATCAATGATTGCGCACAGAAACATACGCTCACACACTAATATAATAATGATAATCTAGAACTGTTTATAGAATTGTAGCACAATATAAATAAAATAACGGAAAGCGGTTGATGCAATAAAATAATGATCCAAACTGAAGTACGGTGAAATTGTTGTCTTGACATATCTAGACTTGTTTTTTTAGTTTGAATTGTGTCTGCGTGCGCGCGTGGTCATGTGTGTTTATACATATCGTGTTGTAGTAGTGTTGGGAAATTGTGTATTGGTAGTTGTTAGTAAAGTAAGAAATTTCATCCGTTTTCAATCTATCTGGCGTACGCGTATTCGCCAATGAGTAGGTTGGCGTACGCGTATTCCCCAGCGTTAGGCCCGTCTCGTCGGTCTGCGGTCAGCTGGGCAGGGTCGCTGTTGTGCTGGTCGGCCCGCGGCTCGGGCCCACGTGCGTTCCCGGCTTCGGCAGCTTGTATCGACCGCAGAGCTTTCAGCAACAGCTTTTGCTAGCCACGAGGCATCTTTGATTGCCCCAGGTCTTCTTTGATTGCCCCAGGGCCTCTTGGGTGAGGGCACGAAGTGGGCTATATAGGCGGCTAGTGCGGGTGCTCATGGGAAAACACGATTCCTGCTAATCAGCAGAACTTCCAAATAATTTATGGTTCTGCCGAGCGGCAAAAGTTAACAGTATTTAGACAAAGAGCAAGAGTGATCTGCCTACGTGAATAATAACATATTAAAAGTAAATTCATATACACATAAATGACAAAATTCCTATCTGTAATGCACGTATGTCATAACAAATAATGTAATGCACGTATGTCATAACAAATAATGTAATGGACGTATGTCATAACAAATAAGGTAATGCACGTATGTCATAACAAATAATGTAATGCACGTATGTCATAACAATTAAAAGTAACAAAGGTTTATTTATTGTATTTAGCTAGTTTGTTCAGAGTTTAAAATATGACAACGACACCATTTCTTCTCCTAGCACCCCGGCCATGTCGTCCCAACAGAAGATTGCCATCGTTGGCATTGGATGCCGCTTCGCCGGGGGAATCGACAACGTAGGCGAATTCTGGAAAGTAAGAACAACTTTTTTCTCCATATCCAGCCGTAACCGCAACCGGTTTGAACGAATATGTTATTTTACTACATGACTCTTGGCTTCACAGCAAAATCATAGTCATGTTACAATACAGTTCACCGTCTGGGAGCAAAACGTTAATTTAAGCAGTCATTTTGTCGTCTGTATTTTCCGATTCAGTAGTGATATGAGAATATCGAGATTACTCCTTTCTATGGTCGTTGGTTTCCTTTTTCCGCGATATTTTGTGTTGGAACCTTTTGTTGTAAGTGGTTTGCAAAATGACTTCGGTGTTAAGAATATGTACAACGACTATAAGACAGTACAGGTGTATATAATGATGACACTTGAGTGTCGTTGCGAATAAGAAAGAGGAGTACTAGAGGAAACAGGTTAGAGAATTAGGAAGAAGGCAATTCTCGTGCTGGGTATGAAATAAAGGAAGGATAGGGGAGGGTGTGGGAAGGAGTAGGGGAAAGTGTGGGAAGGAGTAGGGAAAATGTGGGAAGGAGTAGGGGAAAGTGTGGGAAGGAGTAGGGGAAAGTGTGGGAAGGAGTAGGGGAAGGTGTGGGAAGGAGTAGGGAAAAGTGTGGGAAGGAGTAGGGGAAAGTGTGGGAAGGAGTAGGGGAAAGTGTGGGAAGGAGTAGGGGAAAGTGTGGGTGGGGCATGTCCACACACCTAATCTATAATGTGTTATAAGCAGAATACGAACTGCAATTATAAATGTTTAACTGCGGAACATCATACAAATACAACTTGACATATATATATATATATATATATATATATATATATATATATATATATATATATATATATATATATATATATATATATATATATATATATATATATATATATATATATATATATATATATATATATATATATATATATATATATATATATATATATATATATATATAATATATATATATATATATATATATATATATATATATATATATATTATATATATATATATATATATATATATATATATATATATATATTAATGCCCTTATATATATAAACATGGAAGTAATGTTTGAAGCATGTTTAAGTACATGCATGCAAATACTTCTAATATTCTAAACGTAAACTTTACATATTGCTATTGGACAAAAAAAACCATATAAATTTACTAGACTGGGCACAGCCTAATCGTTCGTGGTTTGCCTGTCTTTTGAATTTTCCGTGACTTAAGAAATTACATAAAATCATTAATTTTACTATTTTTGTTGTGCGAATTTGACATAATATGCTTTACCTAATACGACTATATCAAATTGCAAGTTTTAAATTTGAATTGTATATAAATCTCGTGTTATTACTGATTATGATCATAATACAGTATTTTGCTAATTTGGCTGGTGACGTAGCTGTTACTATGTTAGATATTTCAAAAATATGCACGCAACCCCCCAACTTGTTTGGCCTTTGAGGGTTTTTGGGGTCTAATAGATTTCAAAAAACCTTTAACACTTTACGATTCATTACTTTTATTTCAGGATTATTGGCCACCTTAATTCGTTCACACATAATATAACAAACAAAATCAATGTTTAACTATGCTACAGAAACGAGTGATAAGGCAGTTTTGTGATGCCAAGACAATAAACCATAGATCTATGGTGTTTTATAATATGTACTTTCAGAATGTGCTAGATGTAGTGGAATTAAAAACCGCTATTATCATGTTTCCTAGGAGTCGGCGTAAATGACTTTTAAATTATTTATTAAATTATTTATTATTTTTAGTAATACTTTAAATGACTTTTTTAGTAATTGTCTTAAACACTCTTTTATGATATGGACATTTTAATCATTTCTTTATTTTGTTTATTTATCTATTTATTATTTAACTTTTAAAAACTCTCATGGTGCAATTTGTGGAATGGCATAAGCGAAACACACGTGAGTGATATCACGTCTGCCACGCAAAATGCATTTACCAATAATAATAATATCGTGTTGAAGGCATTTCACACTTTGTTGCCACTGAATCTACAGCAGTTTCTCTGCATATGTGATTTTTTATTCAACCCGACGGGAATGTAATTTAAGACAGAACTCTGTGCAAATACCAGTTTGAAAAGTATGTTTATATTAATTAAAGGAGTAGAACTTTGGAATGCCCACGATAGTTCATTGATGAGTTGCAGAAATGTTCGTCAGTTCAATAAATATTATACAGATAAAGCATTGATTAGTTTGAAATGTGTTAGATTGTCATGAACTACAACGTGATCACCTTACAATGTCTGACGGTTGAGACCAAAGAGAAAAATTTCGACTTATAAACATCATTCGCGCACATTGTGGATTAAAAAAACCCAAATTGCCATCGAATACGAACTGAATGTGTCACCATGTATTTGAACTCGACGCTTTAACTCAACAGGCGCTGTCTGAGGGTCGCGACTGCAGCAGTCCGCTACCACAGGACCGCTTCGACGTCGCCGCCTTCTATCACCCGGACCTGAAAAAGACCGGAAAGTTGTACTGTGAACGCGGCGGCTTCCTCAAGCAAGACGTACTCAAGTTCGACCGGCAGTTCTTCAAGATACCGCCAGGTAACAATATAGACTGTCGATGGGAGGGAGGGAGGGAGGGAGGGAGGGAGGGAGGGAGGGAGGGACGGACGGACGGACGGACGGACGGACGGACGGACGGACGGACGGACGGACGGACGGACGGACGGACGGACGGACGGATCGACGATTATAATGAATGTCAGAGATCGATGTGTTGTTTTGTGTTTCAGACGAGGCGGAACATTTGGACCCACAAGTTCGTCTTCTGCTGGAGGTGACGCAGGAGGCACTCGAAGATGCAGGAATGCCGTCCAGGTCGATAAAGGGATCCAAAACAGGTTCGATTACATCTAATGCAGTTGATAGTGGAATTGTAATTTATATTCTGTCTTGTATTGAATTTACCCATAGATTTGAAGCAGTTTTGTCGTCTTTGTTTGAGGCATACTACTCGTTATATTTTCGTCATATAATTATGTGTGCATCAAGACAAATGGTTATGTTTTTTTCTTTTACGAACACATTGACGTACGTCACGTGGTGCTTGTTGTTCAATGTGGCATCCTCCGTGATTTGGATATTTCACTTCAGTCCTAATGGTTCCACATGCGCATAGCTAACATCAAGTGGCAAGACATGATTTCCAACACCGAGGTCTTACAGCGCTGTGCAAAAAATGGCATCGAACACCACATCAAGCGTGCACAACTCCGCTGGTCCGGGCACCTTGTGAGAATGGCCGATGACCGCATCCCCAAGGCAGTGTTCTATGGAGAACTGGACGCCGGCAAACGAACACGGGGAGGGCAGCGAAAGAAATACAAGGACGTGCTCAAGGTAACACTAAAATCATGTGGCGTGCCTCAAAACACCTGGGAGTCCACAGCGATGGACCGTGCCCTCTGGCGTCGCACATGCCACGTCGGCCTACACGAATTCGAAAAAAAGCGGTGCGACGCCCTGAGAGAGAAGAGACTAAGATGGAAGGTTACCCAGCCTTCATCAAACACTGTCACCTTTGTGTGTCGTGTCTGCGGACGACAATGTGCATCGCGGATCGGTCTGTTCAGCCACAACCGTACAAACGATACTGACTGAGGTCGAGATCCGTCGTACCGACGGCTCACTCCATACATACAATGGACTGAAGTTGTTGTTCAATGTGGCATCCTCCATGATTTGCATACTTCACTTCAGTCATATTGGACTGAAGTGAAGTATTATACTCTAGCCGTTTTTGCTTAATTATTTCATTCGCATAACAATGTAGATGTATGGTTTTGAAAGACGGCTCTTCTTTTGTCCTCACATGTGTCATTGTAGGTGTGTTCATGGGAGTAACAGCGGGCGAATACCAAGCACTTCGTCCGTCACCTGTGAGTCAGATCTCACAGTACACGAACTCAGGTAAACCGTGTTCACAGGTTCTTCTTCGATAGTTTCGCTCGGCTCGTTTCATATTCATTTCGCCAAATTTGTTCTACGTTTTGGGTGGGGGGGGGGTTGCTATAATTATTAACAACTCATATGATTATTTAACATATTGCCACTCAAAAAAAATCTCTATAATGCATGTGGACATGGAAGACACCGGCTTATCATGAGTACAAGCGTTTGTCATATATGGCCCACTCTGGGAAAAGGTATATCCATTCCAATGTTAAACGTATTCAAATGTCTAGCATTGTCACCGAAAACTGCGAATCTTTGAGAATGAGTATCTCATAACATCTTTGCATGATATAAATAATCCTTTATGTCTCAAGTACTACAAATGTAAGGATGTTTCCAGATTCAGCGTTAATAACTGTTTAAAACGTTAAACACTGGTTAAAAAAATCTCATCACTATTTAGCCGCATAATAACTGTCATGCTAAAGATGTTATGTCTATATTTAAATAGTTGTTGTTGTTCACATATTGTAGTGTTATCACGTTTACTGCTCTGATTACAGGTTTAAATAGGTGCATGGTGTCGAATCGCATCTCGTACGAGTACGACTTGAACGGTCCAAGTTTCAGCGTCGACACGGCTTGTTCGTCGTCTCTATACACGACGCATCTGGCATGCGAGGCAATCCGTCGTGGCGAGTGCAACATGGCGCTGTCAGGCGGCGTCAACCTAATTCTCATGCCCGACATCTTCATCGGCTTAAGTCAAGCAGGTAACTGACCAAAGCAAATGGTACTGATCAAAGACAAATCGTTTCCTATCATGACCGAACCGTTGTTGAGGCGTAATAACACAGTGGTGGAACACAGGAAATAATGTATAAAATTGTCTATGCTCCCTACAATATATCGTATTACCTATGCAAAATATTAACGTATGTAACTGCACCCGGGCAGTTACTAAATGCTGCCACGTTGACAACATTTGAAATAATAATAATAATTGCGATGCCGGTGCTTAATAAAAATCACGACCATCATGTTGAACATCGGTTGCCCGACATATATTTGATTTTAGTTAATGTCTACTCGTTTTTAGGAATGGTGGCACCCGACGGACGCTGCAAGAGCTTCGATGCTTCTGCCGACGGCTACTCTCGGGGAGAAGGAGCCGGAGTGATTGTCTTGAAGCCTTTTGACCGTGCCCTAGCTGACAACGACCGCATCTACGCCGTCATCCGTGGAGGGGCTCTCACGAACGATGGCCATACTCCGGGCATCGCCAACCCCAGCTACGATGCCCAGGTAGAGTTGGTGCGAAGGGCGTGCACGAATGCCGCAGTTGCTTACGCAGACATCCCGTACGTTGAGGCTCATGGAACGGGCACACAGGTCGGCGACACGACCGAGGCGAATGCTCTCGGTCAGACGATCGGTACAGCACGAAAGAGCCGAGACACTCCTCTGTACATCGGTTCGGTGAAGTCCAACATCTCCCATTGCGAGGGCTCGGCTGGGATTGCCGGAGTGATCAAGACAGCCTTGGCGCTCCAACACCGTCAAATCCCGCCTGTCGTTCATTTCAGGCGCGGCAACGAGAAGATCAAGTTTGACGAGTACAACCTGAAGGTTCCGCAGAAGTTGGAGCCGTGGCCGAACAAAGACAAAGCCCTGGCCGGGGTTAGCTCCTTCGGTATCGGAGGCGCCAATGCACATCTTGTTCTAGAAGGCATCTCAGTTGACATTGTCAATTCTTCTGCACAAAGGAAAGAACGGAAGGTGGCATTTGTGAAGCCTTTGGTGATTTCTGCTCAGACGCAGGAGGGACTGACTGAGAACGCGACCAAATGGATATATCACCTTCAAAAGAGTGAGGATAGTTTCCATGACATCTTGTCGACGGCCGCACTGAGACGCCAGCACTACGGCCATAGGGTCGGTATCTTGTGTCGGTCGAGAGAGGACGCCATCGCCGGACTGGAGGCATTCGTTCACGGCAGTGAGAGAACGCGTTACGTAGAGGGACACGTTACAGACACTCAGGCCAGCTCTGCGATTCGCCTCGTGTTTGTCTTCAACGGCATGGGCACTCAGTGGTTCGGCATGGGACAAGCGCTGCTCCAGGCAGAGCCCGTGTTTCGGGAAACCATCGCGGTAAGTGACAAGTCGCAGTCTACAAGGGTGTGTAACTAAATTGTAAATATAAACTAAATCATGAATATACGGTATGCTTCAATTGTTGTTATTATGCTTCAATTATATGTTATATATTACGTACATTATATGTTATATATTACATACACATACATGCACTCACACACACGCACGCACGCAAGCGCACGAACATACACACCACAAACGCACATACACACGCACAATAATTGATATGGTTGTTACTTAAGAAATTCGACAAAGTACTGAAGACTCTCAAGTGCAGCTGGTCGGTGATGGAGCAGCTGGAGAACAGCCAGTTCAAAGAACGCATCAATGAAACTGGTACGATATTGTAATAGCGGTGGTGGTTGTGATGGCGGCGGAGGCGACTGCTGCTGACGTTATCTAGCAGTAGCAGTAGCTGCAGCAGCAGCGGCAGTGGCACTGGGAGTGGTAGTGGTAGTGACAGTGGTAGTGGTAGTAACAGTGGTAGTGGTAGTGACAGTGGTAGTGACAGTGGTAGCAACAGTGGTGGTGACAGTGGTAGAGGTAATGACAGTGGAAATAGTAGTGGTAGTGACAGTGGCATTGGTAGTGACATAGGTAGTGGTAATAACAGTGTTAGAGGTAGTGACAGTGTTAATGTTAGTGGCAGTGACAGTGGTAGTGAGAGTTGTGGTGACAGTGGAAATGGTAATGACAGTGGTATTGGTACTGACAGTGATAGTGTTAGTGACAGTGGTAGTGGTTGTGACAGTGGTAGTAACAGTGGTAATGGTAGTGGTAGTGACAATGGCGGACTTAGTGACAGTGGTAATGGTAGTGACAGTGGCAGTTGTAGTGGTACTGGTAGTTAGTTATAGTGGTAATGGTAGTTATAATTATAGTAGCAGTTGTAGTGGTAGTTGTAGCGGTAGCGGTAGCGGTAATGGTAGAAGTAGCAGCAGTAGTAGAAATAACATATTGGTAAATAACTTAGTGGTAAACGTCATATTACCGATATTAGTAACATTTAATAGAGATAAATTATTACACAGCTGATTAGCAAACGATAACTTATTTACTATATTTCCTGCAGAATACGCACAGCCGACCATCTGCGCCGTACAGATAGCGTTGACCGATCTGCTCACGAAGTATGACGTCATTCCCGATGTCGTCATCGGCCACAGCGTGGGCGAGGTGGCCGCGGCGTACGCATGTGCCAAGTTGTCCTTCCAGAACGCGGTCTACGTCATCTACGAGCGAGCGCGAGCGTTGAAGATGACGAGCGGTTCAGGTACAATGCTGGCTGCCAGAGTGTCGCAGCAGGAGGCGGAGGAAATCCGCGCGACAAACAAAGCTGTCTTCGCCGAAGTCGACATCGCGGCCGTCAACAGCGCTTCGCAGACGGTGTTGTCCGGCAGGGGCGATGCCCTGGATGCCTTCGCCGACGTACTGCGTGAAAAGGGCGTTCGAAATACGTTTCTGAACGTTCAAAACGCATTCCATAGTTCACAACAAGAACCGTTACGTAAGCATGTGCACAATAAGTTTGCTAAGCTGCATCGTAGCCGCACGGACACGGACGCACCCAGCATTGCCATGATGTCGACAGTGACGACACACTACGTGAGCTCGGAGCAGGTAAACGGCGCCGACTACTGGTGGCGCAACATCCGTTACATGGTTCACTTCAAGGACGCCATCGAGAGGCTGCTGGCGGACGGCTACTCCCACTTCCTCGAAATCGGCGCGCACCCAGCGTTGATGTCCGTCATTCGTGACGTCATTGCGTCTTCCAGAGAGAAGCCCAAGAAGTTCTCTGTGATGCCGACGTTGCGACAAAAAGATGACCCAACAAGTTCGATTAACGGCCAGTTTCACATCATGTCGACGCTACTGCAATTGTTCTGTGAACAAGATCACAACAGTCTGCCGGTGGTGTTCCATGACAAGTATCGCGTGGTGTCGCTGCCTACGTATACGTGGCAACGGGGAGAGTGCGGACAGTATCCTTCGTTACCTACGGAGCTTAGCTTATTCCCGCTTCATCCGCTTCTGGGTCGGAAGATTCCAATTCCGGCATTTGCCGAAGAAGGTACCTCTCGCAAGATCACGTGGCACCAGCCGGCTGCATCAATTGCTAAGACTCCATGGGTTGGTGATCACGTGATCCAAGGTGCGATAGTGATGCCCGCTGTGGGCTACACGGACATGATGCTAGAAATCGCAAAAGAGCTACAAGACGGAGACGGTAGATTGCGCCTGCGTAACGTAAGATTCCCGAAGTTCCTTTTCTTCCCGACACAAGGAGATGTGGAACTTCAGACGACGGCAACGAGCCAGCCCGGAAGTGACGAGAGGCTCTGGTCGGTCGGAGTGTGGAGCAAATCATATTTTGCTGAGTGGATGCTGCATGCCAGCGGACAGATCGACTTGAGAGGCGACGACCTCGACGAAGACGACCAACCAGTGACGATCTCCCGCGGCAGCACGCTTATGCGACTACCGGTCGAGAAACTGCGACATCGCTGCATGCACGAGACGAGTGTCGACTACCAAGATGTCAACGACAAAGGTTTTCAGTTTGGCACATCTTTCCAAAACAACAAAACGATCTGCATCAGCGACGACGCCACAGAGGCGCTTGTGTACGCAGACGCGGCGAAAGAAATCCTCCATGACTTCCACAGCTACGCCTACCACCCGGCCTTCTTCGACGGCCTGCTGCAAGGGTACCTTCTGATGGTGCTTGGTGGAGGAAAGATGATGGCAGAGAGAGGCAACGAACCATTCCACTACTCCACAGAAGTGCCACACAGTTTTGGCGAGGTGGGTTTTCTGACTACTCTACCTATTAAATCACACTTTGAAACCTGCACCACTTTCTTGTGCGTCCACATGAAAGGCTAAAGGCGCGTTCACACAAGTGAGGCGTCGTGTCGCTTGTGTGAAGGGGTCATTAACAGCAAACATCGCGGTAAAGTTGTGTTTCTCATTCAATATTTGTGTGAACGCATCCGTTGATTAATCATGTAGAAAACAACCGCACATCTGGCGTTTTTGTTTTATTAAAATAGTCTCTAACTAAATGTGTTACTATGTTTGACTAACTACTGGAGAACCTTTGATATGAATCCATATACCAAAGCTTCCTTTCCCATCCAGATCGGAGATGTGTTACTTAAATAATTTTGTTTTATTCTATATTACCGAGAGTGTGTGCCTTGATTAATCATGTTGCGTTTTCGTTTACTTAAAATCGTCTCTAAATAGGCCGATTTCCTACATTTATCTACATGTGCCAAAGATAAAATAATTAGGGCATTTGTAAATCAACGCGTTTTTGCAGTGTACGGCTTTGTGCGAATTCCTTTGTCGGACAATAATTCAACTATCATGCGTTGAAGCAAATCTTGCACGCAACTGTTTAGCCAAGAACTAGCAAATTGCATCCTAATAGCAAATAGTTTCACGAACTCAAATAATATAAATATAACAATTTAAAAAAAACAATAAAAACAAGAATGTTGGATACATATTATTTATTATTTCTAGGTGGAGTTGTACGGCGAACCGACGAAGAAGATTGTGATGCACATCAAGTCGTACGTGACAGAAGGAATCACGTACTGCGACATACGCGTCGCAGACGTCGCCACTAACATTGTCTTCTGCGTGCTGACTAGAGTCCGCTTTGATCCTTTGCCCGACACTAACGACAACAATGCCCTGCACACGTGGTCATTGTCGTGGCAGCCCTTCGACATTAGTGAGCAGACTCGTGACACGGGGCCCCATGTAGACAAAGTCGTGATTATCTGCGACAAGGAAAAGGACGCGAACCAGTTGGCAGAAGCGATGAAGAGAGAAGGCGCCTCTCAAGTGCGATGGGTGTCTACTCGACAACTTGATGAGCTGCCGAAGAAATGTCATCAGCTGACCTCAAATGACGCTGTTGTGTTTTATTTGGACCCAATAGAAGAGAACTGCGGCCAGATGGATGCTGACCAGTTCGTAACAGCCATTGATGAAACCTGTATTATAGCAACATCTATTCTGCTCAAGATCAGAGAGGCTTTTCACGACAACCCGCCTTGGTTTTGGATGATGACCCGTGGAGCTGCCTACGTTCAAACCGGGGATATCCCTCGACCTTGTCTGAATACCGTCCACTCGGTGGTGCTGACAGCATCTAACGAGTTCTACCTAAATCCGACATCCAGTGTCGATCTCTCGCATGATATGGATCTCGTGGGAGACGCCGCAATTTTGGCGAGAATTGTCGTACCTCCTGTGCTGCCTGAGAACGAATTCGCCATCAGACCAACAGCTGACGGAGAGACAAAGATAATGGTGCGTCGTCTCACCAAATCGCTCGCCTCCAGTATGAAATCGACGTCCGTGCCATGGAAAGCGCCTCTAGATGGCGACACCATCAGATTGATCGAAACACAAGAAGAAATCAGAAGTGAGTTTCATCGCCCTGAAGTAGACATCAACGTAGAAGCCTTCAGTGTTGTCGCTGTGGACGGTGCGACAAAGGCCGTGGTGTGCGGCATCGTTGACGCTGTCCACCCAGAGGTACAGTTCGTGAAACCGGGCGATAAAGTGGTCGCTCTGTGTGAAGGCGCTCTCAAGACGAAGATACGCCTATCGCCACGAGAGGTTATACGAGTGCCGTCAAACGTAGGCGAATCTACAGACGTGTTGAGTAAGTTCAACAGTTTCCTGCCGGGCCTCTATCTGTGCAACGGTGGCGACATCTTGCGACCAGAGTCGAAACTAGCCATATACTCCCAGAATACTTCAGGTGAACAAAGTTCCACGTTGATGGAAGTCCTGCGCCACCAGGGACACGCAGTGACTTTGTTCACAAAGCAAACATTAAAGGAGAAAGACAGATATCGGCCTTCCGAAGTCTTCGACGCTCTCGTTGTTCTCGAAGCAGAAAGTTTGACGGATGAAACCGCAGAGCGACTGCTCGGTTCAGTGCGCAAGTTTGGAACGGTCGTTATGTACGTGGCAGACGACAAGGAGGCGCTGCCATGTCCAGCAACACTTATTCGCAACAAGCGCCTCGTGCTGCTCAGCAATAGCGCCATGTGGCAGCCAGACGATTTTCTTACAGTGGCGACGCGAATGTTTTCCATATTGGAAGACTCCGACCAGAAAGCTTTGCCACAGTTCGATGCTCGCGCCGCTTCGCGTTGTATGCAAGACCTGTCCTCCACCATCGGCCAAAATATCAGCGATCTTGAGAAAGGAAAGATAGTGACCGTCATAGAAGGGGAATGTCCCGTGCCTCTCTCATTCGACGGAAATCGATTCAACCCAAATAGCAATGCTATTTACATAGTCACTGGTGGCATGAAAGGCTTCGGCATGGCGACCGTCAAATGGCTATTTTCAAAGGGCGTCAAACACGTGGCTATCATCGGGCGAAGTGAAGCCACACCAGAACAGAAGAGCGACATCGCGTCCCTGAAAGAAGCCGGTTGTCACATCTACGCGTTCAAAGCGGACGTGTCGAACTACAAGAGAATGGAGGTGGTCATTGACAATCTGCAGCGGAAGCCTCATCCGATCGAAGGCATCTTCCACAGCGCGGCAGTGTTCCGCGATGGCTGGATGACTCAGATGTCTCATGACGACTGGATGGACGTTATGATGCCCAAGGCCTACGGATGCCTCGTTCTACACCAGCTGTCGCTGCGCAAGAACCTGCCACTACAACACTTCGTCGCTTACTCGTCGATCGTTGGACTTATCGGCAATGCGACTCAGGCCAACTACTGTGTGTCTAACGCGTTTCTACTGAGCTTGGGGGACCTCCGTCGTTCACTCGGTCTGCCAAGCAGCGTTGCTTCCTTCGGAGTCATTAACTCTACTGGCTTCGCCTTTCGCAACGAGCTCGTCGCCGTGTATGACAAGAAGGGGATGTACTCGGTATCTCCAAAACTTGCTCTCGACGCAGTTGCGACGATGTTGAGCTTAGACATTGACCACCTGGGGATCACAGCTGCGTTCGACAGCAACAAATTTGCAGAGGCTGTCAGAGGTGCTTTGACCCAGAACGAAAAGTTTGTAGGCGGATTTATGTCGCGTTTCAAGAACATCTTGGAGGGCGTGACACTTGGAAACGCCGATGGGAAAGAGATGACGGATCGCATTCGCGAGGCAACGCCAAACGAAGGAAAGGCAATGATAATGGATGAACTCACGTCGTCCATGGCGAAACTTCTCGGGATCAAAGAAACAGATGTATCCGTAGACTCATCGCCTGTCAACCTC
>BSQZ01000141.1:342500-375000 GCA_033239005.1 Lamellibrachia satsuma
TATACTAACATGGGCGGTGTCCCCAAACTAAATGTGATCGTCATTTTTGCATTGATATACTATCGTGGGCGGTGTCCCCTCGCTAAACGTGATTGTCATTGGGCATTGATATACTACCATGGGCGGTGTTCCCTAACTAAATGTGATTGTCATTTTGCATTGATATACTATCGTGGGTGGTGTCCCCTAACTAAATGTGACTGTCATTTTGCATTTGATATACTATCGTGAGTGGTGTCCCCTCACTTAACGTGATTGTAATTTTGCATTGATATACTATCGTGGGCGGTGTCCCCTAACTAAATGTGACTGTCATTTTGCATTGATATACTATCATGGGCGGTGTCCCCTAACTAAATGTGACTGTCATTTTGCATTTGATATACTATCGTGAGTGGTGTCCCCTCACTTAACGTGATTGTAATTTTGCATTGATATACTATCGTGGGCGGTGTCCCCTCACTAAACGTGATTGTAATTTTGCATTGATATACTATCGTGGGCGGTGTCCCCTAACTAAATGTGACTGTCATTTTGCATTGATATACTATCGTGGGCGGTGTCCCCTAACTAAATGTGACTGTCATTTTGCATTGATATACTATCGTGGGTGGTATCCCCTGACTAAATATGATTGTAAATTTTGCATTTTATATACTATCGTGGGCGGTGACCTCCTACTTAACTGCGTTTGCAATTCTTGCATTGATGTACTATCGTGGGCGATGACCCCCTAATTAACTGTGTTTATAAAGTTGTGTTGGCACACTATCGGGGGCGGTGACCCCCTGATTCCATTTTATGTTGATTTATCGTGGGCGGTGACCCCCTCACTAGCTATGATTCCATTTTGTGGTGATATATCGCGGGCGGTGACCCCCTAATCATTTGGTTAATGTCGTATATTGATGTGTAATCATATAATTAAAAATAATAATAACAATAATAATAAAAAAAAAAATTAATTAATTAATAAAAAAACATGGTCTTCGGTGACTGTTTTGTTTCAGCTTCTATGCAAGGCATCAGTCCTGGTGGTATTGCCACAACAATTTAGGAGCTAGTTTTCACATGTGCTTTTTATGAGTAGTTTGGTGGCAGTTTCCAAGAGTTTAGAGCTGTTCACTCAGTATTGGCTCTTCCACAATATGTTGCAGGATGGCTCCAGCTAAAAACGTGCGCCGTGGACGACCTCTGCGCCACAGCCCGGTGGCAACAAGATCGCGGGCGGCGGCAAGCCGCGTTGCCGTTGCACGGTCAGCGATGTGCCCGCCCCCACCAGAGTGCCACGTCGTGCAGCACTTTGATGACGAACCGGCCCTACGGCATGTCGTTCGTCCGGTAGCGGGCGCAGCAGCGGGTCGGAAAGCTACGACGGAGGAGCGCTTGTCGAATATGGAGCGCCGGCTTCACGCCTCTGACAAGATGTTGCAGGAGGTCCACGCGATGGTGCGTGGCCTGCAGCAATTGCCTGCGGCCAACGCCCTACCTGCGCCGCTTCCAATAGAGGCCCCTGCGGCAGTGGCGGCATCTACCGAGGGGGAGCCCATCGCTCCGCCCTTGGCTAACCCTTGTCTATGGCCGCAGGGCGGCCATACGTCAGATCGGGTGACATCATCTGCGGCTGGCGCTCCACCAAGCCTCGTTCCAAGACCACCGTCAGCCCCGTGGCCAGAGGCCATGTCTTCAGGTATTCATACAGGTCAGGAAGTACACGCCCTCCCCAGGGCATCCCAGGATCTAGTAGCCTCGTTCGCTACTTCGGCCCTAGCCAGTAATTCCCGCGTGTCTGACAAACTCAAAGCCCAAATTTGGTCCGGGGAGTATGTTAGTATTTCCTCATTGTTGCATGACTCCTCACCACAAAACTATTCTGTGTCCGTTAGGCCAGGCAGTGACGACGAGACCCCCATGTTTTGTGTCGCCCCTAGGGCAAAGAGCAGCACTGTGTCATTTGACCAATGGCTGCAGGGCTTCGAAATTTACATGTCTGTTTTTCTACTCCAGCCGCAGCATATGTCAGTATCACATAATTTACTCATGTACATCCAGACAATTCGTTCCCTATATGAGAAAGGTGCGGACTGGCGGTCATATGATGAGGCATTCCGGTCACTTCGACAGGCCAACAACTGGGGGTGGGAATCGGTTTGCTGGTACCTGTGGATGAATGCATCCGAGAGTCGCCCAGCTGCCACACCCAGCGTGACTCCCTTTCGTAGCAAGGGTAAGGCCAGCTGGGGTAAGGCTAAGTGGCCATGCACAAAAACCTGCTTCGCATTCGATCGGGGGGAGGTCTGTAATGCAGCCACTTGTCGTTACACACACAAGTGTGGACGCTGTGGTGGCCCCCACTCAGCGGCACGATGCTATAGGCAATGCACCCAACCCAATCCTGCTCGACCGAGTTCAGCCACCGGCAACCCTGTGACCCAATCGTCGACTGCCAGTTCGCGACCAGCCGTTTTCAGGAGATAGTATGCCTACCCCAGTTTCCCCTGATGTACTTAGATATGTTCTTGTCGGCTACAATCGTAATATTGTTGAGTATCTTCTCAATGGCTTTCAGCACGGGTTCAGAATTGGCTGCTTTGGCTTACCAGCACAACAAGCTAAAAGGGTCACCAATTTGAAGTCTGCCATCGAATTCCCTGCAGTAGTAGACAACAAGATAGCGAAGGAGCTAGCGCTAGGCAGAATTTTAGGTCCGTTTGATGCGCCACCCCCTAGTGACAACTTCAGGATTTCCCCTTTGGGGGTAGTCCCTAAAAAGACTCCTGGGGAATTCGGAACGATACATCACTTATCCTACCCAGAGGGTTCCTCGGTAAATGATTTCATTCCCAAGGAAATTTCCGCTGTCCAATACGCAACTATACAGGATGCTATTAGGCTCATCAAACAGCAACCCGGTAGTCAGGTCTTTATGGCTAAAGTGGACATAGAATCAGCTTTTAGGATTATTCCAGTCTCACCAAGGGACCGACCGCTTTTGGGTTTCCAGTGGAAGGGTAAGTTTTTCATGGATGCTGTCCTTCCAATGGGAGTTTCCAGCGCTTGTGCGATCTTCGAGTCTTTCAGTACTGCGTTGGAGTGGATCGCAAAGTCCAAACTGGGAGCGACTGCGATCGTCCATGTTATCGATGACTTTCTGTTTATTGCCAATTCTCGTGCGAAATGCGGACAAGATCTACAAGCTTTTGTTAATCTTTGCCTCGAACTCAGGGTTCCCTTAGCACCTGGGAAGACAGTGGCTCCTACTCGTGTCATCACTTTTCTCGGCATTACTTTAGATACAGTGCTTATGGAAGCTAGACTGCCAGAGGATAAGTTAGAGAAAGCTAAAACACTGCTGGAAGATTTTCAGAGACAACAGAAAGTAACCCTTAGAGTTCTGCAGTCACTCATTGGCATCCTGAATTTTGCTTGCACAGTGATTGTGCCAGGTAGAGCTTTTTTGAGAAGGATCATAGATATGACAGTAGGGGTCCAGAAACCCCATCACCACATCAGGTTGACTCGTCAGGCAAAACTCGATCTACAGGTATGGCAGGAGTTCTTGCTTCTATTTAATGGCCGGTCCTTTTTCCTGGATGACAACTTCCTTACTGGTGACCACTTGCACCTGTACACGGATGCCTCCGGAAGTATAGGTTTCGGGGCACTGTATGGTGCCGCATGGTTTTATGGGCAGTGGCCAGTATCATGGCGCTCATATAACATATCAGTTCTAGAACTTTACCCTATAATGGCAGCAGTGATCGTGTGGGATGGTAGATGGGCAAACAGAAGTGCGTGTTTCTACACAGACAATGAGGCTCTTGTGCCAATTATTAACAAGCAAACGTCACGCGAGCCCCACATCATGGCCTTAATCCGTCCACTGGTTTTAGCGTGCTTGCGTTTCAACATCAATTTCACTGCCCGCCATATTCCAGGTAGGATCAACACTTTAGCTGACAAACTGTCACGTTCGCAGGTACGGGAATTCCGAGCTCTGGCACCATGGGCAGAAGCCAGCCCGCGGGAAGTTCCCTACAGTATCTCCCCAGCGGGCTTGGGGAATCTCTGAGTCAGTTGCTAGAGGCTTCACTGGCACCATCTTCGCGAGCCTACTATCAGCGGGCATGGGGTAAGTTAGTAACTTTCTTTCAGTCGCTTGGTATGTATCCCTCTTTGCCAATACCGGTGGCAATGATCCTCCTCTTCGTGGCACACCTGCATGCCGGTGGTGCTGCCCCTGCCACAATTGTTTCCAATGTGTCAGCACTAGCCTCTTTTCAAAAGATTAATGGCCTACCAGATCCAACTAGCAACTTCATCGTAGTCAAGCTGCTGGCTGGCGCTCGGAATCTTGGATCTGTTCCTGATGTCCGCCTGCCTGTCACACTACCCATCCTTTCTTGCCTGGTGCAGGCTCTCCCCACTGTTTTCGCATCAACCTATATGTGCACTATGCTCCGAGCCATGATGGTCATTGCCTTCAGGGCCTATTTGCGAGTAGGAGAAATGGTGCCCAGGTCGAGGAACATGATGCAGGGCTGCCTCCACGTGGGAGATGTCACGTTGACCGGTGACCTTATAAATGTATCTTTCCGCCGTTTTAAGCACAGTGCTCGACACGGTCCGCAATCTCTGCAGGTGAGAGGGGAATGCCTAGAAGGGTCACTCATCCACCCAGCAGCCTTCTTGAGGGAATTTATTCAGGTCAGAGGCCCGGTGCAAGGTATCCTTTTTTGTTACCCGGATAGCTCACCTATGCTCCGGGGTGAATTCGATGTGTCTCTGAAACGGCTCCTCAGTTTTTGCGGATACAAGTCTAGTTCATTTAAGGGTCACAGTTTTCGCATCGGTGCAGCTACCGCAGCGGCCTTGCGGGGGGAGTCAGATGCACAAATCAGGGCAGCAGGCAGGTGGAGCTCAGATGCTTTTAGGAAGTATATCAGAATTGCTTCAAAGGTTAGGTCGTGGTGGGGTGCTCACATGTTTGTGGGTGACCTTGTGGCGAAATGGCCCCACCTGTTTGTAATTAAATTTGTGCATTGGTGGTGGAATGTCTGTAATCTTTGCATTACATGTTCATGACGACTTCTTGATGTATATATGTTATCGTCATGCCTATAGGAATGTGGGCTCTGAGAAACTTGCCGGACGGGGCTGTACATGTGTTCAGTTCCTGTCTGGTTTGCTTTGAGGAGCTCACATTCCTGTTAATGTGCTTCCCAAAGCGGCTGCGTGATAAGCAGTCCACTTTGCAATAAAACGTCATTTATTTGGCTCTTTTCAATCTCTACTACATCGGACTTGTGTTGGTTATTGCATAAATGGATTTATGCAGCTTACAGCTGCATAACAGATTTTATGAGATAACCAAGGCAAGTCTTGCCCTGGGTGTCCGAGACTACACCGGAACTATTTGGCCAAATAATTTGTATTACTCCACGATATTCAGCCAATCACGGCTTAACGGAAACCAGTTCAAACCAGAGCCAGCAGCTGGAATCTTTCACTCCTGTTCCAGTCTCTGCATCGCGAAGTTGTGTCTAGAAAATTTGTCTCTCGAAATCTGCCCTCCTCCCCACCTTCCTTCCTTATTTTCAACATTTAGTGTAAAATGCGATTGTACATCGTTGATGAAATAGGAAGTTGGAAGATGTCGAAACCGCTTTCCCCGCTTTTCGCTTTATATTAGATGAACACAGGGGTTTATCCCCTAGTAGTTGGTGTTCATGGGGTTTTCTGCGCAGACAGGCTTCCTGTTTCTTCATCGGTATTCTTGGCTTATGTTTATATAGGTTAGCGAAATGGCCCCACCTGTTTGTAATTAAATTTGTGTATTGTGGTGGAATGTCTGTATTCTTTGCATTACATGTTCATGACGACTTCTTGATGTATATATGTTATCGTCATGCCTGTAGGAATGTGGGCTCTGAGAAACCTGCCGGACGGGGCTGTACATGTGTTCAGTTCCTGTCTGGTTTGCTTTGAGGAGCTCACATTCCTGTTAATGTGCTTCCCAAAGTGGCTGCGTGATAAGCAGTCCACTTTGCAATAAAACGTCATTTATTTGGCCCTTTTCAATCTCTACTACATCGGACTTGTGTTGGTTATTGCATAAATATATATATATATATATATATATATATATATATATATATATATATATATTTATACCCCTGGTTGCATCTTCAATATGCTGCAGCAGACAGCAACAACTGGCGTCGGGTTGGGCTGAGAGGTATGAGAAAGTGAGAAGAAAGAAGAAACTAACTGTGGACAGAGAAAGAGAGCTTCGGAGAGAAAGGAATACGACTGTCACGCCTTTACATCAAACAGTCTACTTCTGTACCATCTGTAACAGAGACCGCCACTAAAAATCGGACTCTAGTCACAGCACATGCTGTGTAAAACACTGATGTCACAGCTACATTATCGCGCAGCTACATTATCTTTCCGAAATTATATATATATATATATATAAATATATATATATATATATATATATATATATATATATATATATATATATATATATATATATATATATATATATAAATATATATATATATATATATATATATATATATATATATATTTATATATATATATATATATATATATATATATACATATACATATACGTATACATATACATATACATAAATATATATATATTTATCCAATATTTGCCGCGTTAGGCAGACCGCTGTTTTAAGCAGACCAAAGCCGGTCCGCTTAAAGTTTTGATGTGTTATTTCACACCTAATACGTTTGAGTTTACCATTATCTTTGATAGTGGACACAGTTTAGCACGAAAATGAAATAGCATGTGTAATTATTTACAAAATAAATTAAATTTTCTGTGATTTTGAGCATGTATTTTCCAGAGCCTTGTATATTTTTGAAGTGCCAAATTTGTCGCGTACGGCAGACCGGGTAAAAATGCTTATAACTTAATATTCCTGCTATATATTGAACGAGGGGTCACCCTTTCGTGTTTATTGTGTACTATGCTTCGAAGCAATGTACAATGTTTTATAATAATGTGTAAATATGCGTTTTTGTGTTTGGCCTCCGACATCGCGTCTTCGGCTTCGACTTGGCGTTCGTGTGGCTAAATACTCATTATATAAAGTTGAAAGTGATGCGCGTACTGACGTTTGCTGAAAACATATGTTCACGTAATGTGTATAATGTGTGTTTAATTAATGATGTGTAGTTCGATTACTTTGGCAAATGTTATTTGTCGTAAATCGACATAGCGAAACGACTTCCGGCATAGGGTGGTGTCTGCGAAATGCGTCGTTGCCCGTTGGATGTGTATTCGTAAGTATTTCACTCAAATCAACTTTGCTAATACTTAGTTCATACAGACGTTATGGCAATGTGACATTTTGGTAACAGGACGTTTCGGCAGTAGGACATTTTGGAAGTAGGACATTTTGGTACAATCTTTGAAAATAATCAGAACACAATCTCTGTTGCTCTATTACTCAAAAAGTATACATTTTTTTGTCGATTTGAGTGACATAACATGTATAATATATAATTATTGTATATATAAAATGAGTTGAAATACTAAATACAAAACAAATTATAAAGTGACACATGATTACATATCACAGAAGTGGTTGGCCACCTTTACTGTTTTGTTAATAGCACTTGAGAAGTCCCTTTCAAAGTTGACTCTGTTGTTGGCCGTTGGAGGTTAAGTACCCAGTCTAAGCCAGAGGATATTGTGACTAAACACCAATGTTTATTTAATAAGACAAGCTACACGAACTTTACTGTGTAACTGCTGGAAGCTATATTTAAATACATTCAAACCAAGATATAATTCTACGTACTACATTGTAACACATTAATAATAATCAGTCACTTAATAGTTGTTAAAATCTACCTACGTTCTTAAGGATACTGTGTGCATAAACATGAGCGATAATCGTCTTATTGTATTGTATTGTATTATTATTATTATTGTATTAGTATTGTATTGTATTGCACTTATTTGTCTGTGAAAATGTGCGCAACTGTATATTTGTATTTAGTGTATATACAGTTTTCGAATAAAACTTTATTTCCTTGTGACTTTTTCCTAACCAAAACTGTGACTTTATCCGTGACTTTTTCCCTGTCAGTGTCCTATTGCCCACATGTTTGATTATATTATTTTCAAGGGTTGTACCAAAATGTTCTATTTTGAAAATGTCCCATGGCTAAAACATCCTATTGCCAAAACGTCCTATTAACATAATGACCAATTACCAAAATGTACTACTGCCAAACCGTGTTGTTACCAAATGTATAATATGGTCCAACTGTACGGGGCCAAAGCGTCCTTTACCAAAATGTCTAGTTATTGTTGAAATGTGGTGTCCTCGCCTGAAAATGCCCGGTCCCCGAGGCAACACGGCACAGCACAAGACAATGCTATCCCCGAACTCATTCACCGCAGGGCTACTTTAATTAGGTCACGACACCAGACCTAAGGGGCATTACATAACAATGTATATTTAGCTATGCATATTAATGAAAACATTATATTTATTTACACAGTAGAGAGAGTCAGATGTTTGGAATGGCAAAACATATACTAGTATATCTAGCCTACATCATTGGCCGTAGCCTATGTATTGGTGTACTATAGAAAAGGCATGGCGTACACTACATGCCGTTAGCCTCATTATTAATGTGGGCATTAATAGTGTTATTGTAGTACTGCAACTGAATTATTAACAATGTGTTAAATTGTTACAGAATCATCAAGTAAAAGAAAACTGAGCACTCCTCGATGCAACCAACTTAAACCGAAAAAACTGCAAGCTGCATGACTCACAGGAAATGAAGCTGCCACTGTTCTCATTGATCTCGCTACCACCCTCCGTGGTGACACAGGTGTGCACTACAACAATATAATAATAAGAACACAGCTTTTGTGCCTAAATCCTCAGAAACTAATCTCAGGGGCGCGCAAAAAATGGTTGGTCAATCTTTAAATTGGTAATCCAAAGTTGTTAAGACATAATGATGAAAAAGTGTATATATTTTTATTAAGCTGGATTACCTAACATTAATAAAGAGTGAATTTCAAAGAGTTTGTGTGGCAACAGATGAAATCCTAATTCTAATTGTAAGTCAAATCTACTACCAACTACCCAAATTCCCTCTCTCGCCCTCTATATTCCAATTGTTAAAATCCGAAACTAAACTTCATCTTTCTTTTGATAACAAAATTATTTATGCTATAATTGGTGTGTATGTCTATTTCCAGCTGACAGTTATAATTATATGCCACCATCGGACTATGACCCGCAGCATGACAAGCCTGTGCCTGAAGGGACTCAGACAGTCGATGAAAGGACTCAGTCCGAACCAGACTGTTTGCTTTTAGAGCTCAAGCTACAGAACATGATTCTTCAACGAGAAAACCCAAAGTTGAAGAGCGCATTCGAGGAACAGCAGCAGGCGACCCAAGACTGACCTCCCTTTGGAGTTGATGATATGCGCAACACTGACAAAACGTGTAGTTTCTACACAAGTTTGTCATAGCTTCAGTTCATGTGTGCGTGGAACTTTCTGGGCCCGCTAAGAGAAAACATAATTGAAAAGTGGAAACATCAGCCAGTTAAAGACGCGTCGCCAAGCAAACGTGCTGGTGTGAAGAGGAAGCTTTCTGCTATTAATGGATGCTTCCTAACTTTGGTGAGACTGCGTGTTGGGCAGCAAAGCATGGACATTGCATATCGAGTTAATGTTCCAAACAGTTGTGTGTCGAAAATTGTAACGTGGATATAGTTTATGTATTTACAATTTGGTGTACAAAGAGAGAGAGAGAGAGAGAGAGAGAGAGAGAGAGAGAGAGAGAGAGAGAGAGAGAGAGAGAGAGAGAGAGAGAGAGAGAGAGAGAGAGAGAGAGAGAGAGAGAGAGAGAGAGAGAGAGAGAGAGAGAGAGAGAGAGAGAGAGAGAGAGAGAGAGAGAGAGAGAGAGAGAGAGAGAGAGAGAGAGAGAGAGAGAATGTTTGTGTCTCGCGAAATCACCATACTGCAAATTTAAGGTATTTGAGTTACAATATATTGTTCAGAATTATTTTTCCAAAGGCCTCACACCTTACCAGACAGGGAATCATGTAGTTCAGCTAACAAAACCATTCAACTTACACATTTTTATTCCCTGCCACAGAAGAAATTAACACTAGGCGAACAGCACGCGTGAGAATTTATGTGGAACGAGCTATTGGGAGACAAAAAAATCGAATGTTACGCAATATAATTCCATTGTCCTATCAACTACATATGGTTTTTGTAGCTGGATTTCTCGTAGATGTTCATGAACCTATTGTGAAGTAGTACTTAACAATAATGAGCTGCGAATGTAACCATTAAGTGTAGGCCGTGGTTATTTCACCGGACAATGCTTATGTTTTGACGTCTTTGACTGCGTTCGTCCGTAGTTTCGTAGGATTCCGGGTTGCTTACACAAACGAAATGTTATTTTCGTTAGTTCTTACGCAACGCGATACGATATAACTGTGAACGCTTTCACAATGTGTCGCTACTATCAATCAAGTGATGATAATTCTAAGTAATTCTAAATAAATTTGTGCTACTATTTCGGGCCTAAATATATCAATTTTAATCAATATAATGACTAACTTAACTCTTGTTGTAATTATTGGCGGATTCCATTCCTAATTACCAAGATAGAGTCAAATCCCTTTATGGTATTATTTTATCTTGTATGAATTTCAACAATTTCATCATTTCTTTAATCACGTAGGATCAGCATAATGAAATGATAAAAACATGAGTTTTACATTCTCGGTTTCAGGCCAATGTTATCACGTACTATTACATAGCTTATTGTGCTAGTGATTTTCGATAATAACAATAAAATAGTTCGACATCCGATTCAATTGAGTTAACTTTAGGCATTTAATACATGATAACAAAATGCGCGTAAAAACAAATCTAACCTATAGTCTGACGTGTATAAACAAGATGAGAATCAGATATACTGGAGAGAAAACCACATATATTACAAAAATAAAAAGGGCGTTTTATAGTACAGCATGATTGTAATATGCAACGCAAACCAATATGCACATTAAGCTTAACAGTTGTGCAGTGTATTAGTACTTACACTATATAAATTGGTTAAGATTAATAGCAACAAAACGTATTTTGTATGTAAACATGAAAGTTTTATGCTAACAGGTTGAAAAATAAATCTTCACGTTGAACCGTAACGTTTGACAACTCGGTTGAACAAGCCGTGCGTGTTGCACAAGAACTTCTGGTAAAGCGACTGTGCTCTAACTACGGGGAGCCACCGGTCACTGCGCTGTCCAGCTACTTCCGATGACACCAGGAGACAAACTAAGTGTTGAAAGACATTGCTAGTTTAAAATGTTAACAGCCACAATAAACATGAAACAATTAGACAACATCTAGAAAACCGACACATTTGTAGACAAATATTATGTTTCAACGGTGCAATCTAGCGGATCAGTTTATCTACCCATGAATAGGGTAAGAAATACAGGCCATCAACACATTAACGATTTTGATATTGATAAACTGCTGTCAATACGCAGAGGAAACGCGATGATTTTGATATTGAAGATATATACACGTGACATCGATATACAGTACTACTCTCATAGTACAATTACAGACATTATCGATATTCATTATTCAGTCCGGAATTAATTTCCCCTTATATGATTCAATGTTGAAAATGTCGTTGTTGGAGAAGACTGACATGTTGATCGATATCACATCCAGTTATTCGCCATTTGATGTCCTCGAGGCGAGCCTTGGCGATATCGAGGAGGACCCCTATCCCTCGTCGGTGTCCTGTAATCGTGAGGTCCTGTATAGTTGTCTCGTGATCCACCCATATTGGTCAACGGTGGCCTGTAATCATTTCGACCGGCATAGTTGTCTCGTGGCCCACCCATATTGGTCATCGTCGGCCTGTGGTCGTGAAGTCTTGCGTAGTTGTCTTGTGGTCGACCTGTGTCGTTCACGAGTGACATGTAATCCTGTGGTCAACCGTATGTGTCTTGTGGACGACCTTTGCCGCTCAGCGACGCCTCGTGCTTGTTTTCTCCTGGCCAACCATTGTAGTACCTCGACTCCTCATGGTATATCGTCATTGAAGTACGGCCGTTTCCAGTTCTAAGGTCACCGTTTCGAGGATTATTCTAGATGCTGCAGTATCTCGCCAGACTGTCATCTCTACGCGGGCGTACTGGACTTGTTGGTTGGAAATCGTTGGCGTATCCTAGTGGCGCACCGAAACCACGATCAGGTTCCATGCGTCCCATGTCACGATGGCTCCAGCCGTCCACACCGCCCACACCGAGGGAGGTCAGGGCGGGAACTCGGGAGAAACAGAACTTCGCTTTTTCGTTAAATTCGGCGGTCCCATTATTGATAACAGCGCGGGGATAATAAGCAACCCATGAAAGGCGCCCAAAGATATGACCAAGAACATCGTCTTGAAGAAGGTACGAAATATATAAGAGGCGGAGAAAGCTAATGCAGACACCCCCAAGATTTTCGACAGCGCACCCTGTGCTTATGGGGTACCCAAGAGCGTGAAGAGCATTGCGCATGCGCTGGTTACCAGTCTTGCCCTCTGCCAACACGAAGGTGTAGGTAATATGTGCCGAGAAGTCAACACATAATTCAGAAGGCTGTACTGTGACAAAAAGTCGTCTAATATTGACGAAAAGTTTCCAGAATATGCACCATCATTTCCGATGAACGTCGTGAAATCGCGAGTCCATGCTGATGTAACGTCTTTGCCGTGGAAATACTCGGATTCTTCGAATTTCTGTATCAACTTTTCGGTACTGTTTCGTTCGGTCTTGTCCCATAGTGGAAGCTCCTTGCCAACATTGACACTGATGACAGGTCCTTACTCACGGAAGTATTTAATGTCTTGTTTGTAGTAGTCAGCAATGTAAGAACCATCGCCTGCCAGTCTATCTAAGGTGATACCCTCCTTTGCGTTCACACAACCCCATATAGCAAAAGCTAAGTACGCCAGATAGACGGATAGGAGAAATATCTTGAAGGGACGAGTTGACAGCAATCCTCCCCACGAGTTCCTGAAGAAGGCCATGGCCCTAACATCGGCCGTGTTGTTTTTCTCTTCCATCTGCTCCTCCGTGTAGCCGCCTGTACAGAATAACCGGAACATGGCGCTGCGGTGTCCTGCAATAAATAAACGTAGCATTCACAGTTCTGCAAAGACCAAAATCAGTCCGGCTATGTCAGTCTCGACCGCGGGCTCCTATGTGTTGTCTAGATAATGTTTCGATTAATTTATCCCCCACAAGGTACGCAGTTGGTTTATTGAAAGATTTTTTTTAAGCAAAATGACAAAAATACAAATCGGCTATATTTTATCGAACGAACATTAAAACCATTCAAATGAAACTTTATTAGTTTTTTTGTGCAAAAATGTCCGATTGTTCAAAGTAGTCCCGGCTCCCGGTATCTGATTTATATGTTCGTACCTCTTGAATTTTACCCTTTTTCTCGATACACCATGATACTTGTTAGTCAAGTTATTTCTCCAAAACGCTTGTTGTTCTGCGAGGTGTTTTCCTAAGTTAGTCACGATTTTGTGTTTCTATGTATCTTTGCTGGGAATAATAGGGGATTGAGTTACCGGAAAAGGGACTGATGGAGAGTTACGCTTTCCGGGAAAGTCTTATATCAACGACGAAGACAACGACAACAGAAGCACGGCAACATATGCATGTTCTTCAAACTGTTCGAGAACAATGTCACCAATCAACTAAAATTATTCCAGAACTGAAAGACCTTAGTTATGAAGAACATCTAAACGAACGTGGTTTATCAACCCTAGAGACAAGGAGATTAAAATAAATATATAAAAAAATATATATATATATAAATATATTTATATTATAAAATGTTACATAAACATTAGTTAGGGATCAGTGTCGATTGGATATCAGGAAGTACTCGTTCTCACAGAGAACAATAAATGAGTAGAACAACTTATCTACAGATTGTGTAACTGCTAGCAGCATGAATATGTTTAAAAACAAGGTTGACATATATATAAGAGTTACATATATACGAAAAAGGTTGGACTCTCGATAAACCAAAGGCTTCATTTTCCACTTGCCATCTGGGCTTTTGCATTGGATGGCAATCTTGTTCAATCTCTTGTCTTGTTAAATCTCACCAGGGGTGCGTGCGTGCTGTATGCGTCCGCCCATCCGTCCGTGCGCGTGTTCACGAGTTATTTTTGCGCGTCTTGTCGCTATGGTGATAGCACATAGCCTGATAGGTAGAATTCCTTTAACTTGCACACAATGTACTTCTACTGACGCGATAAAAACACGTGTTTTCACATTCACAGCTTGTTTCAATATGCTAATGACATTAACGTGATAACGTTGCAGCAACAAGCTTGTTCTTTCTAACGACAATTCCGGCAAGTAGACGCCATTAGTTGTGAAGGTTGTTTGCTGAAATGTTACAGCCAGAACATAACGCTATGATTCTACGGAATCACTGACTGCTTTTAATACGTTATTCGGCAAAAGGCGGGCATTACAGGTAAAAATAACTGATGCCTTCCCTTGCAACATATACAAAAAAAAATGTGTCTGATTTTCAAAAAAAAAAGGAATTTCATACCTTTGTCGTGAGACCGTAATATTTATCGCAAAACTGTGAGATTACGCAAGTCGACCTAATTCTGCTGAAGTAATAGTGAATAACAAAAACTAGTGCCAGTCTCTATCACACAAATAACGACCGTATACAATGTTTACTGTTTGCTAGTTAGTGGTAATCCCATTTACGACTCGTATCAACAAGCCGTGCGTGTTGTACACGAAGTTCCGTTTAGGCGGCTGAACACTCACTACGGGGAGCCACCTGTCACACCACCACGCAGCCCGGCGAGTTCCGAAGAAACCAGGAGACAAACCGAGTGATGGAAGATATTGCTCGTCAGAAATTTTAACACTCACAACAAACACGATAAAATGTTTGTCGAAATGTCACTGCCAGAACATAATGATTCTATAGTATCATTGACCGCGTTTAATACGTTATTCGGTATTACAGGTAAAATTAACTGAGGCTTTCGCTTGCGACATATTCAAATAGATTATTTGTGTAATTTGCTCAAAAAAGGGGAATGTTATACCTTTATCGTGAAACCGTGACAATTAACACAAAACCGCGAGTTTCAAGGCTTATGCGCGAGAGTTGACAGATATGACATTGCCTTTTTAATGATTACGCAAGTCGAAGAATCAGTCAGTTCACTGTTTTATTCAAGTCAAACAGAATACAACAAACGCAGAAAAAACGACATTTGAATTATACAGAAAGGTGACTTAAGTAAAAGTGAAGTGCTTTATATAATAACAAACAGTTCAACAAATTTGAACTATTCATTCTAGATTATATTATATATTCATATACATAAATACATTACTAAATACAAACATGCATATATCCATGCATGCATGCACACATTAATAAGACTGCATACATATACATTTGTACATACATACATACATACATACATATTTGTATTTTATATGCTTACATGCATACATACATAAATACATACATGTATACATGCATGCATGCGTACCTACATACGTACACACGTACATACATTCATACGTACATACGTGCATACATACATACATACATACATACACACATACTTACATACATACCTTCATACATACATACATGCATACATGCATACAAACGTACATACGTACATACATACAAACCTACATACGTACATACATACATCAATGCCACATAATTGTGCTTAAGCAGCAATGAGCTCCATTACAAAAACTAGTGTGACACTCAGTCACAGAAAAAATGACCATACATTTTACAATGTTTACTGTTTTCTAATTAGTGGTAATCCCATTGATAACTCGTACAAGAACTTAACGGCCACAATTAACATGAATAATATTTTACAACATCTACAAAACCGACACATTTGTAGACATCTATTTTGTTTCATCGGGGCAATCTAGCGGTTCAGTTTATCTACACGTATATATCATCTGTATGCTCAGAAATACAAGCCCACGCCAATTCAGTCACCATCAACATATTACCGATTTCTATATTTCTAAACTGTTCCCATTATGCAGAGGTAAAAAATATTATATATCTTAGTTCAATTACAGAAATTATCGATATTCATTATTTAATCCGGAATTAATTTCCCTTTATTTGATTCAATGTTGAAAATGTCTTTCCTGGAGAAGACTGGCAAGACCATCAATATCGGCTCCAGTTATTCGCCATCTGGTGTACTCCTGGCGACCCTGGGCGATATCGAGGAGGACCCCTATCGCTCATCGGTGACCTGTACCCGCGAGGTCCGGCATAGTTGTCTCGTGGCCCACCCATATTGGTCATCGGCGGCCTGTAGTCGTGAGGTCCGATGTAGTTGTCTCGTGGTCGACCTAAGTTGCTCACCGGTGGCACGTACTCGTGTGGTCCAACGTATCTGTCTTGTGGACGACCTCTGCCGCTCAGCGACGCCACGTACTTGTTTTCTCCGGGCCAGCCATTGTGGTACCCCGACTCCTCATAACGCGGGGGTAGGTCACCATTGGAGTACGGCATCGGCGCGAGGCCGTTTCCAATTTCACTGTCACCGTTTCGAGGATTATTCTGGATGCTGCAGTATCTCACCGGACTGCCATCTCTACGCGGGCGTACTTGACTTGGTGGTTGGAAATCGTCGGCGTATCCTAGTGGCGCACCGAAACCACGATCTGCTTCCAGTCGTGCCATGTCGCGATGGCTCCAGCCGTCCACACCGCCCACTGCCGAGGGAAGTTTGGGCGGGGAATCAGGAGACACAGAACTTCGCTTCTTCGTTAAATTCGGCGGCCCCATTATCGATAAAAGCGCGGGGATAATAAGCAACCCATGAAATGCGCCCAGCAATATCACCAAGAACATCGTCTTGAAAAAGGTACGAAATATGTAAGAGGCAGAGAAAGCTAACGCAGACACCCCCAAGATTGTCGACAGCGCCCCCTGTGCTATGGGGTACCCAAGAGCGTGAAGAGCATTGCGCATGCGCTGGTTACCAGTTTTGCCCTCTGCCAACACGAAGGCGTAGGTAATATGTGCCGAGAAGTCAACACAGAAGCCGATGCATATGATAATGTTGATCATGGAGATCGTGTCGAGGTTAACGCCCCACCACGTCATATAACCTATGACCCCTGTACAGATGGACACGATGCTGAACGTCACCCAGACACTGCATACCGGATGTGGTATGAGCAACAGCGATACAACAAACATGGCTGCCGTCGCAATAAGAAGATTCTGCCGCGTGTTCGGCCAAACGGCGAGGTACTGGTCGTAGAATATGAACGCGGGGTGAAACACCGTCACGTTCAGATCTGGGTGACTGTCGGCGATTCCACGAGCAGTCGACATCATTTTGCTTTCGCGTATCGACGTGTCCATATTTTTGGAATACACGAAGAATCGTGAGTATTTCACTTTATCTGAGTCTGTTTTAATGTCCATATTATAATTGAGATGGCTGTACTTTGACAAAAATTCGTCTAATATTGACGAAAAGTTTCCAGGATATGCACCATAATTTCCGATGAACGTCGTGAAATCGCGAGTCCATGCTGATGTAACGTCTTTGCCGTGGAAATACTCGGAGTCTTCGAATTTCTCTATCAACTTTTCGATCTTGTTTCGTTCGGTCTTTTCCCATAATGGAAGCTCCTTGCCAACATTGACATTGATGACTGGTCCGTACTCACGGAAATACTTAATGTCTTGTTCGTAGTAGTCAGCAACGTAGGAACCATCGCCTGCCAGTCTATCTAAGGTGATACCCTCCTTTAAGTTCACACAACCCCATATAGCAAAAGCTAAGTACGCCAGATAGACGTGTAGGAGAAATATCTTGAAAGGACGAGTTGACAGCAATCCTCCCCACGAGTCCCTGAAGAAGGCCATGGCCCTGACATCGGCCGTTTTGTTTTTATCTTTCATCTCGTCTTCCGTGTAGCCGCCTGTACAGAATAACCGGAAGATGGCGCTGCGGTGTCCTGCAATAAATAAACGTAGACGCTTCCAGAGTGGTGCAGCACAGGAGAAGTGATTGACACGTTTTAACATATTATTATAGTTGCTCCATTATTGGTAACCGCCCTGGATATTTTTCGATTAAACGATTTGATACAGTTACACTTTAAATTCCACAATAAGAACACTATTGAGAAAATGGTAACTAATGGGGAAATCTAGGGATGATAGATCTTAGACTTGTTATTCCTGTTACAATTGTGACTTGGAATACCTACCTACTTAATACGTACGTGACTTTGGTTTGGGACATGACCGCCTTGCTATATACTTCATAAATAGAGATGTGGGCTCGTCTTCCATTATTTGTTATTATTTGATTGTGACTTTGGGCAAACCTGACTGTTGTATGCCAATTTGCTAGTGATTTGGGCTCGGCACCTCTCTGCTAATGCCCACCTTTTGTGACTCAGCCTTCTTATTGTTCATCAGCCTTACTTTACTGTTTGCCAAAACACCTGCTTGTGGTTCCATTATGCCCTCCCATGTCTACCTCTTGGTGGCTTAATCAAGGGTTCCCTGCTATATATCTACCTGCTTGTGACTTGGGCACAGCCTTCATGCACGTGGCTGGATGTCGGTTGTTTGCCTCTCGTCGTCCCGTCAGCACCATGCAGGCGGCGAAGAATGTGATCTGGTAGAAGTAGTCAAACAAGACGGCGATCACCGTGTACGTGCAGAAGATACGCACGGACCGGAACTTCGTGATTGCGCCGATGCCAATCGACAGAGCGTCCGTAAGACTTGTGATTGTGATCGACAGCGCCGCTTCAGAGAACGCTCTGCCCATGCGCTCTTCCACCGTCAGCCGGAAGTCAGTCTGACGCCATGCCGCCAACATGACAAACATGTCGTCAACGCCAATTCCTATCATGTAAAATACACATTGTCAAAACAAACTATAATTATAGTAAACAATGTAAAATAATGCAGCAAAAATGTTTCATACAAAGCATGCAGACACAATAAATCATAAAAAGTTTACAAAGCTGACAAAACTTGCCAACTCATGTGGTGCAAAGGTCAATAAAACGATTATAGTGAAAGCAATAAACGCAAATACAGACGAAGAAAATAGTCTATAAATTATTATAACACGTATACATATGAATGAAATAGCAAACATAAGCTATGAAATAAAAAATACGAAAGAACAATTGTAAGGAGCTACATTTTCGTGAAATACTAAATATATTGCAACATTGGTAAAAACCCATATTGGTCATCGGCGGCCTGTAGTCGTGAGGTCCGATGTAGTTGTCTCGTGGTCGACCTAAGTTGCTCACCGGTGGCACGTACTCGTGTGGTCCAACGTATCTGTCTTGTGGACGACCTCTGCCGCTCAGCGACGCCACGTACTTGTTTTCTCCGGGCCAGCCATTGTGGTACCCCGACTCCTCATAACGCGGGGGTAGGTCACCATTGGAGTACGGCATCGGCGCGAGGCCGTTTCCAATTTCACTGTCACCGTTTCGAGGATTATTCTGGATGCTGCAGTATCTCACCGGACTGCCATCTCTACGCGGGCGTACTTGACTTGGTGGTTGGAAATCGTCGGCGTATCCTAGTGGCGCACCGAAACCACGATCTGCTTCCAGTCGTGCCATGTCGCGATGGCTCCAGCCGTCCACACCGCCCACTGCCGAGGGAAGTTTGGGCGGGGAATCAGGAGACACAGAACTTCGCTTCTTCGTTAAATTCGGCGGCCCCATTATCGATAAAAGCGCGGGGATAATAAGCAACCCATGAAATGCGCCCAGCAATATCACCAAGAACATCGTCTTGAAAAAGGTACGAAATATGTAAGAGGCAGAGAAAGCTAACGCAGACACCCCCAAGATTGTCGACAGCGCCCCCTGTGCTATGGGGTACCCAAGAGCGTGAAGAGCATTGCGCATGCGCTGGTTACCAGTTTTGCCCTCTGCCAACACGAAGGCGTAGGTAATATGTGCCGAGAAGTCAACACAGAAGCCGATGCATATGATAATGTTGATCATGGAGATCGTGTCGAGGTTAACGCCCCACCACGTCATATAACCTATGACCCCTGTACAGATGGACACGATGCTGAACGTCACCCAGACACTGCATACCGGATGTGGTATGAGCAACAGCGATACAACAAACATGGCTGCCGTCGCAATAAGAAGATTCTGCCGCGTGTTCGGCCAAACGGCGAGGTACTGGTCGTAGAATATGAACGCGGGGTGAAACACCGTCACGTTCAGATCTGGGTGACTGTCGGCGATTCCACGAGCAGTCGACATCATTTTGCTTTCGCGTATCGACGTGTCCATATTTTTGGAATACACGAAGAATCGTGAGTATTTCACTTTATCTGAGTCTGTTTTAATGTCCATATTATAATTGAGATGGCTGTACTTTGACAAAAATTCGTCTAATATTGACGAAAAGTTTCCAGGATATGCACCATAATTTCCGATGAACGTCGTGAAATCGCGAGTCCATGCTGATGTAACGTCTTTGCCGTGGAAATACTCGGAGTCTTCGAATTTCTCTATCAACTTTTCGATCTTGTTTCGTTCGGTCTTTTCCCATAATGGAAGCTCCTTGCCAACATTGACATTGATGACTGGTCCGTACTCACGGAAATACTTAATGTCTTGTTCGTAGTAGTCAGCAACGTAGGAACCATCGCCTGCCAGTCTATCTAAGGTGATACCCTCCTTTAAGTTCACACAACCCCATATAGCAAAAGCTAAGTACGCCAGATAGACGTGTAGGAGAAATATCTTGAAAGGACGAGTTGACAGCAATCCTCCCCACGAGTCCCTGAAGAAGGCCATGGCCCTGACATCGGCCGTTTTGTTTTTATCTTTCATCTCCTCTTCCGTGTAGCCGCCTGTACAGAATAACCGGAAGATGGCGCTGCGGTGTCCTGCAATAAATAAACGTAGACGCTTCCAGAGTGGTGCAGTACAGGAGAAGTGATTGACACGTTTTAACATATTATTATAGTTGCTCCATTATTGGTAACCGCCCTGGATATTTTTCGATTAAACGATTTGATACAGTTACACTTTAAATTCCACAATAAGAACACTATTGGAAAATGGTAACGGGGAAATCTAGGGATGATAGATCTTAGACTTGTTATTCCTGTTACAATTGTGACTTGGAATTACCTACCTACTTAATACGTACGTGACTTTGGTTTGGACATGACCGCCTTGCTATATACTTCATAAATAGAGACGTGGGCTCGTCTTCCATTATTTGTTATTATTTGATTGTGACTTTGGGCAAACCTGACTGTTGTATGCCAATTTGCTAGTGATTTGGGCTCGGCACCTCTCTGCTAATGCCCACCTTTTGTGACTCGGTCACAGCCTTCTTACTGTTTGCCAAAACACCTGCTTGTGGTTCCATTATGCCCTCCCATGTCTACCTCTTGGTGGCTTAATCAAGGGTTCCCTGCTATATATCTACCTGCTTGCGACTTGGGCACAGCCTTCATGCACGTGGCTGGATGTCGGTTGCTTGCCTCTCGTCGTCCCGTCAGCACCATGCAGGCGGCGAAGAATGTGATCTGGTAGAAGTAGTCAAACAAGACGGCGATCACCGTGTACGTGCAGAAGATGCGTACGGACCGGAACTTCGTGATTGCGCCGATGCCAATCGACAGAGCGTCCGTAAGACTTGTGATTGTGATCGACAGCGCCGCTTCAGAGAACGCTCTGCCCATGCGCTCTTCCACCGGCAACCGGAAGTCAGTCTGACGCCAAGCCGCCAACATGACAAACATGTCGTCAACGCCAATTCCTATCATGTAAAATACACATTGTCAAAACAAACTATAATTATAGTAAACAATGTAAAATAATGCAGCAAAAATGTTTCATACAAAGCATGCAGACACAATAAATCATAAAAAAGTTTACAAAGCTGACAAAACTTGCCAACTCATGTGGTGCAAAGGTCAATAAAACGATTATAGTGAAAGCAATAAACGCAAATACAGACGAAGAAAATAGTCTATAAATTATTATAACACGTATACATATGAATGAAATAGCAAACATAAGCTATGAAATAAAAAATACGAAAGAACAATTGTAAGGAGCTACATTTTCGTGAAATACTAAATATATTGCAACATTGGTAAACAAGACAACTTACCAAGAACGAGAAAGGGACTCGAAGCGACGATATCAATAAAGGGAATGCCAGCGTGAAGAACGAGTCCGAACCCCGAGACTACAGCGAGACCGGCCGAGAGTACGCCGAGATTTGCGAGCCACGGTTTGCTGCGCACCCAGTCGCCGCTCATGCACGACACGATGGAGAAGGTGATTAGAACTGAGAACAAGATAGAGAATAGCGGAAAGACTGCTTCAGCGTTGCGCTTCAGTTCGTCTGCGAGAGAGTGGGCGGTGAAACGCGACACGGTGATGTGTTTGTAAGTTTTTTTGGCGAGGGTAGTTAGGAATTCGTCTTGCCACTTTCTCACAGTTAAATTATGTTGTTCGGTTTGATTTTCATCAGACCGTAGGTAGTAGAACAACGTCCACGCTTCTGCTTTGGTGTCGCCCCCTGCCGTCTTGCTCACTCCACCAATGGTGCTTCCTAGAAAGAATGTCATATTAGGTCCTTGCCCTCGCTGAAACGTATGAACAGGGAACGATAACTTATTTAGAGGAACGTTCATATCATTATGCAATATAAGCAACACGTCTGTCGCTTTCTCACAGGAGCCTGCACACAGATCGCTGTAGTTGTACGTCTTCCCATCATTCTCAACTGTGATATTTTTAATGTCCTGGTCAAGTTGTTCCACTTCGTCGAAGACTTCGTCTGTCAGCACGTTTCCGTCCGTCTTCTTCGGCGTCACGATCAGTCGACCATATTCTCCGAGCGTTGACATTCTGGTGGGGCTAAAGTTGTCAGATGTTTCGTATTCGTGGAATAGACGTTGCATAGTGGAGCGTTCATCCTTCGACCTGGCACCTTCTGGGGTAAACAACTTCTCTACGTCGTATTCTGCGTGGAAGTTGTAGAAGCCAGATCCTAGCGCCGCGGTCACCAGCAGCGGACAAACAAGGAACCATATCGGATGGCGAGCGATGAAGCGACCATAGACGTAGAAGGCTCTACTTAGCGGCTTCTCAATGCAATCAAAATGTACCATTTTCTTGTCTTTGCTACTTCACGTTTTCTATGGCATGCGCTTCAATTCTTCGGTCAACTGGAAAAAAAATCACACAATACATAAATAAAATTATCCACATACTTGCACGCGCGCACCGTCGCCCCACATACATTAATGCAGACCTGTAAATAGATGGGAAGAAAATTTATTTTTTTATGCAATGTAAAACCAACAGCTGCTGACGAAGAATGTGTGGAAGTGTTTCCCCTACGAACATCCCAATGAAGGAATGAAGATGACAACCAACATCAACAGAAATAAGGAACAAGTCGTCAAAATCATGGATATATATTATTATAAAAAAAAATGTGTAAGACCGACCAAAATTGTCACAATATGTGGCAAAGTCGTCTCTCGAGCTGTTGTAAAAGATATAGGAGTAAACGAAACAGTAAAAAACGTATTATTAATTGTTCAAGTTAAGCGTAGAGTTGTCATGCAAGTAATCATTTATTCTATTCGCATTCTAAAACTAGCTGTTTCCTGGTGACTTCGTGGACCACGTTATTAATCATCATTCGATCCGATGTCTCTGTAAGACTCAATAGACATGTCTATTTACAACTTAGATTGTTCCGTATCACAGGCCTTATTGTCACTTTTGTGAGTTTCCATTAGCTATTTTCCACCACCCTTTATTCAGTTAGCGCCAATATTGAATCCGTCTATGTTTTCTAGTTCGACTTAATAATGTAAGGCGTAGTATTGATACAACAACGTTTTGATAGATTTATAATTAATGGGAAAGCATACAGATGTGTCTTACATATATACATGAAACTAGTGTGGTGTTTGTTATTATTATAATATTATTATTATTATGTTTATTTTAGTTACTCGATTTAAGTAGCACAACAGTTATTATAATTAATATTTACATTGTGCCCAATATCTGCAAAATCTGATACAGAGGCACTGCGAACTCGAATATACATCACATCATTATCTGCTGAACTCGACACTCGTTTGAGTTTTGTAACTAGCTCGGAAGTATGTACCGAAGCAGTGGTTCGCTACTATAAGATAAGCGGAGCGACAGACTACTCCAGCAGCAGGACATGACCAATGTATACATAGGAGAGCGCTGACACCGCCGCATCGCATATTCAAACACTTCTGCCCACCTGACATAAATGCTGCAGACCGATTTTTTAACACGCCTACTACTGACAGTATTAGTCCGTTGCGATGAATCATATATGTTCTATTATATGCCTGTTTATGAAGTCACGATATGTATACGCTACACCACACTACGTATACTTAGCTATTCGTTGGTCTCTAACCTGCTGTTGCCGACGATTACTGCTTCGGAGACAGAGAATCGAACGCGACACACGGAACAGCAGCCGTCCGTGCAGAGAGCAGTCACGCAGGTACGACTGTCCGTGCCCGTGATATTCTGGCAACCGACGACCAAACATGACTCGGCCATGACCTGCCAAGGCGCGTCGAATCATTCACCAGCAGCGACATTGTGGCAAGACTGATAGCTGCAACCTATTCGACTTTATTGTTCGCCATTCAAGCGCGGCTCCAGTGCTACTCGGTGTCTTAGTGACGCGTCTAATGTTCTACGGATGCGTCATTTGGGGCGCCTAGATTAAAATAGATTTATTGTTAATCGTCCACCAAGAAGAAATTCGTGCTCCTCTACTTTTTATGAAATACTTGCTACAATAATCTTTCAAACGTATTATATCGCATTGTAGTCTTTTAATGAGACCAAAAGTTGTTAATGAATATTTCTGACTGACTGGCCACGCCTTAGTAAAAAAAATGAATTCTAAAAACAATTATATAGAAATATATATAAATCTACAGAATTCTACAGAGTAAAGTAAATTAGAATATAGAAAACTGTAGAATACTACAAATTCTACAGAAATATTTTATGTCTATTAAAATGTTCCATATATTTGTAAAGACTATATATATATATATATATATATATATATATATATATATATATATATATATATATATATATATATATATATATATATATATATATATATATATATATTATTCTACAGAGCATAAAAAACTGTTGTATATAAAAACAATAGGAACTACTTGTTATATAGCTATGTCCGAAAGAATCCAATAAAATACTCTATAAAAAATCCTTAGATTTCTAAGGGACATTCTTATAATGTCATAACACGGAAAACATTATATTACAAAGAGGAAGTCTTCCTCTTTTGCACACAGCCACTTACAGCCTCGTTTATACAACACAACACGGACGCCCTGACTCATACGGCTCCCCCACAGAGGCCAGACAAAGAAGTAAGTCTCATTGTGTGGTTTCAAACACCGCGACCATTCAATCACACAATCTCAATTTCCGCAGAGTGCGATCCATGCGATAAGTGGATGATAGATGTGGTTGGATTGAATACAAGCAAGAGGAAACGTAATAATACAGTGTCTACTATCAGTATTTGACAAAAATCATTGCATACACTTCTAGCCTATTGTGTTTATGTGCATACAGTGTGCGTGACATTATACGTGGAATTTCCTGTGTATTTTGCAGCGCGAGTGACTGAGAGATAACAGGTACGTTCTCGCATCGCGCGGTATCCAATCATTGGAACGCTTTATACTTCACCCCTGGCAGATCAGTTCATTCCTACGACATGTTGTCTTCTCTGGGAAGAATTCAGCCAAGCTGCAATTACTGCGTTCAGATACCCATCCCTGTCTGTAGCCAGGTACCCGTTTAAGCACCTAGGTGAACTGTGGCAACGTGGGATGAACGAAATTGCCAAAGCTGCGAAACAGCAGCAACAGTATTCGAACCTGGGTTCTCTCGGTTGAGAGTCGGGCATTCTAACCGCGCCCAGGATGGTTGTTTTCCGCTGGCCCTACAGTTGCTCGGCTAGCCTGAATGATTTCATAGTCAGAACAATGGATGTAAAACTATAATTGTTTCTTCCAATAAAGTCAATGTTAAGAGCGAGTCGGTTATTAATTTTTAAAACGTATTCTTTGATTTTTGTCTTCTTACCGACTTGCAGTAGTTCGTAAAAGCTGCAGTTTGTTTTAGAAAACAATCAACGAGGAAGTTGGGGTAGCTTGTAAGATGTTGCCCGTCACATGTCGCCCAAACCGACCGGTTCCTGTTCGTCACTAACCTGGTAGTAAAACAATTATATGTCCCCTACTACATTACAAGATTTTGACGAAAAACGCGTGCGTGCGTGCATGCATGCGTGCATGCGAGAGGAAGTTGCATGGTTCGAGGACACAATTTGGTAAAACATACTGAATAATAAAAAGTTAGATATGGTTTACAACTAATTTATTTTGCGAGTCATAAGGGGCCTGCAGGGCAGTTATTGCTTGGCTTGTAGCCGTGTCAACAACACGATTACATTGTTTGGTGGGGATAGTGCACCATTGGTAGTATAAAACCACTCGGCCCCCAGGTTAACATATTTAATTTATGCCGAGCTGAGGACAGCAGGATATAATATTGTTTTATCGATAGAACGGGTTTATGGCCTAGCGGAGCAACAGCATATGGTCAGCAGTTATCACTTGTTGCCAAAATATGGTGATGTCATTTATTAATCATGCGAGTTGTACCAGGCGCATATATTGCCCGGCCGAGCGATAGCATGATGTCATCATATGGCATAATGCCAGTATGGTGGAGGAATAAACATACGATTTGTACCGGATGCATTATCGCCCGGCTGAGCAACAGATGTCATTGGCATTTATGACAGTATGGTGGGAGAATAAACCATGTCAGTTGTACCGGGTGCATTTGTTGACCGGCTGAGCAACATATGTCATTGGCGTTTATGACAGTGTTGTGGGAGAATAAACCATGTCAGTTGTACCGGGCGCATTTGTTGACCGGCTGAGCAACAGATGTCATTGGCATTTATGACAGTATGGTGGGAGAATAAACCTTGTCAGTTGTACCGGGCGCATTTGTTGACCTGCTGAGCAACAGATGTCATTGGCATTTATGACAGTATGGTGAGAGAATAAACCTTGTCAGTTGTACCGGGCGCATTTTTTGACCGGCTGAACGACGGCATGCATAAGATCATCATTACAGGATATGCCTGTATGGTGGGAAAGTAGGATGCGCTAGTTGTACCGGGAGAATTGATTCCAGGCTGAGCGACAGCATGATGCCATGGACATTGTGTTATTCTTACACATGATGCCATTGACATTGTGTTATTCTTACACATGATGCCATTGACATTGTGTTATTCTTACACATGATGCCATTGACATTGTGTTATTCTTACACATGATGTCATTGACATTGTGTTATTCTCACACATGATGCCATTGACATTGTGTTATTCTTACACAATGTTGTAATAATAAACCGAGTCAGTTGTACCGAGTGTAATTTCCCGGCTGAGCAGCAGTACGATGTCATCATATTACATATTATGTAAAATTATGAGTATGTTAATAAGTAAAATGAAAACATGTTTATACGTTCTTCATTAACACGTTTTTGCTGCATATTTGCAATTACTTAACATAATCTATACAGCTAACGTGGCATCGTGCAACACTGATCATGTCTGATGAATTTAACAAAGGCATTATGATCAAGGTTTACAGTATCTTACTAGCCATGTCAGTTATTATGCCAGTTGTGGGGCAGACAATACTTCGTTTTTAATGACTTTCAGTTTCTACAACCGCAGTGCCACCGAGAAGATCCAGCCGTATCGCGTCCGCGTCAAGGACGACTTGGGCATCCACCGGTCGGCCGAAGAGATTGGCGGAGTCGCGTCAGGAGGAACCAATGCCTCTTTCGACTGCACCTGCAACGGTGCGCAGTCGGTCTCCGTGCTGCCGCAGTGGATGGGTCCATCCACCGCGGAGCTGGCGGCGGAAACGACAGAGTGTTGCCTGGTGCGAGCGGCAGTCAGCAGATGGCTTCAGCGACTGAGGTGTCTCCGCCTTAAACGAGTACCCCGCAAATCCAGCCAGCCCTGTCAACTGTTTCGCAACAACTTACTGGGGTTGCACACGGGGAGGTTTTTAGCAGTTTGGCCCGACCCTTAGATTTTCACTTTGATGTTAACACAAAGGCCAAAATACATTCGTCAATGTCAACAACCTGGTGGCTATTACAATCCTTGCTCGGGGTGTAAATTTCGCAACAAAGGTAATTTCTCCGGGCCGGCCATTCTTACGTCAAATAATCAATCTAACGCGTGGTCTACAGAAGCCACATCACCGTATTCGTCTCAACCAAGAGGCGAAAGCAGATCTCGCAGCATGGAAACTGTTTATAGACTCGTCCAATGGAGTCTATGTGTTCCCCTCGCAATTCTGGGAAAGCTCAGCGTAATTGCATTTCTTTACCGATTCCTGTGGGGTGGGGTTTGGTGTCTATTTGGGAAGATAATGGTTTTCGCATGGGTGGTCCACTTAACAAGCCCCTCTTCACATCACCATCAAAAAACTCTTCCCAATCATACTGGCATTAGAAGTTTGGGGAGAGACACTACGAAACCGTTGTGTGCTATTTCATAGTGACAATGCGACAGTAGTGATGATAATAAACAAAGAGAGTAGCCAAGAAAACACTATCATGCGTTTAATTCATTCGTCGATTGGTTGTTAAGTCGTTGCAGTTAAATATCATATTTAAAGCAAAACACATTCCCGGGAATCGTAATATTTTAGCAGATCACTTGTCTCCATTACTGGTAAAGAGATTCCGGTAGCTAGCACCACACATGGCGAAGCAACCCACACCTATATGAATCCACAGGTTGGAAAGCGTCTACCATGTATACGTATGCTACAGCCATATGTTACATTAACGAACTAGCTGGGCATCAAAACCCTGCTCAGTCATTTGTAATAAAAAAAAACTACTGACGGGATTAAAGAGCTGGACGCCCTTCCCAGACACTAGGCTACCAATTACACCCTTTGTTCTTAACAAGTTACTGCCAATTATGTTTAGCCAACGGATTGTTTTAACTATTGACTCACCTATTCCTGATAAACCCAACAATTGTTTTATATTTAAGCCTATAATAAATACTGTTTTCCATCTAATGGTCCATAAATGATATAAATCGCATTCAATTTGTTTTTATTGTTTTACGTGAAGTTCCCCATCTTACATCGTTATTTATAGGCCAGATGAGATAAGATGTAACACACACACACACACACACACACACACACACACACACACACACACACACGCACACACGCACACACGCACACACGCACACACGCACACGCGCACACGCGCACACGCGCACACGCGCACACGCGCACACGCGCACACGCGCACACGCGCACACGCACACACGCACACACGCACACACGCACACACGCACACACACACACACACACACACACACACACACACACACACACACACACACACACACACACACACACACACACACACACACACACACACACACACACACAAGATGTTGGAGAAACATGCAAATGTGGCACTGGCAGGGTTCTAAGGGACACGGTATTGGCAACGCTAATATGGATGAGACTGCCGACAGCAGAAGTTAGTATGGTCGAAGCTTTGGATGTCGGATGAGTTTCAGCTTAACATGGGTTTGAGGCAAGGAAGTGCATTTAATCCATTACTTTTCATCACTAGCCAAAGACAACATGGCACATCCGATGAAACCCATCTTCTACGATGATGACCTTGAACAGCATGATTCTGAAGTTGTAGATAAGCAGACCTGGTTTCTTTCAGGGTAAAAGAGAATGGATACTGATAACTGTGACACAATAATAAACAGTTGGTTATTTTCCCTACGGATTTCCCCTTGGGTGATGGGTGATTAGAACAAGGTATGTTCTCAGGAAGATAATGCATGCAGACGCTCTGATCATATTGGAAGAGAACAAACTGGATTTAGAAAAAGCGTTGGAGAGGAGGCGTTGGAGAAGCAAGGATTAACGGTGAGCCTAGGGAGAGATTAATGGAGAGGGAGAGAGAGAGAGGGAGTAATGTAGGGAGAGAAGAGAGAAGAGGTCAACATGACATTGGAGGGTAAGACGATCAAGCAAGGAAATGGTTCTGTGTGTCTTGGCTGAACAGTTACTGATGATCGGCGTTGGGAGAAATACGTTATAATTGTCAGCATGTGATGCATGGGGATATTAATTGATTTTATTTTCTACTGGTGAGGTTATTTGTGTAATAATGCATATACATTTTGCCTTATTGTTGGCACAGTTACCACACTTATCTAATCTGATCTATAAATAACAACAGTCTCTAAGTTGGGTAGCTTCATGTAAAACATATAACACATTTTATTTATATCACTGATGGACCATTAGATGGACCATTAGATGGACCATCAGATGGTAAACAGCATTTATTATAGGCCTAAATGTAAAACAATTGTTGGGTTTATCAGGAGTAGGCGAGTCTACAGTCAAAACACTGCGTTGACAAAACATAATTTGTAGTAAGGGGGCAGCCGATGACACACGCACGCTCGTACGCACACGCACGCAGGCACACACACACGCACGCGCGCGCTTTCTGAAATACTTCGTCTTCGTAATGACTCACTGTCACTGTCGTATCTGTCCGCTGCATCGCGAGCAGTTATACCCCGTGTCCTGGGGTGGAGCGACCTGTCCGTCGCGGGTCGGGTAAGCCTGGGGTTCGGCTGTCTGTGATGGCGCTTTATAGATGTTCTTCGCTTATTAGTACTGTATATATATATATATATATATATATATGGGTATATGATGAAGACTGGGTATTGTACAGTATAAACACTGGGCCTCCAGTTGGTTCTTGCCGTGCAGCAGCATGAATGTCACTGGTCCACGCCTGCATCACTGTATCATGTGTCAACTGATAAGGGCTCAGCGGTCTTGTTTTGCTACCGGGTGTTCTATTTATGTCTGCGCGGGCATCGTACATAGGGGAGTTTTAGAAGAGCTGGATATATGTGATTGTGAAAAACTTGGTCAGCATATCGAAGAGATGATGGCAGTTGCTGTGAAAATTTTTCATAATTTTTGATGGTCACGTTTTCTTATAATCAGAGAAATCGTTAGCATGGCCACCAATGCAGTGTTGTACTGTAGTCTGCCCACTGCAGCGAGGACAGCTATTTCGGGACCGTGAGGGAAGCACGTCGCGACCGTTGACCAATCCCATGCGCGCTTCACTGACACGGATGGCGCTTCATAGATACGCTACGCGTTCGTTTACGCACAGAGGGACCGTCTCGAATTTGATCAGGGTCAGTGTAACAGTTCATCGGTCTGTCGTTGCTGTCGGTGTGAGCAGCAAGTCGTCTGCGAGTAGTGGTAGAAACCTGATGCCTAATAAAAGTCTCTACGTCTACCCGAAATTAAATATTAGCTGTGTTGCTGTCCATAACAGGCACAGCACAGGTAACTTTGGAAAAGTAAATGCTTGTGGTTAGTTAAATGTTCTGGCTGTTTTGCTAAGCTCTTATATAGCTATAACGGCTTGATGTCACTAGCCTAAATAATAATTGCTACCACACGTTTCTTAGTAGGGAGAATCACAATTTCCCACAACTAAACCAGGTTTTCCATGTGATCAGAACGTTGATTATGTATGGCCTTATCTTTGGTTCTTTAAGTAATCAACCTCGTAGAAATGCATTTAACATATGCAACTTCACATCACCCTCGTTGAAATTCATTTAACAGATGTCATTTCACATCATCCTCGTTGAAATTCATTTCACATATGTAATTTCACATCATCCTCGTTGAAATTCATTTCACAGATGTAACTTCACATCATCCTCGTTGAATTACCACTATATTAATTAAACATAATATATCATTTAGTTGCCCACTACATTCCGTTAAAACAATTTATAATTTTTATAAATTATGCTAAATTTACATTGTTGTTAAATACACTTCTTAAATACAACATCAAATCGAAACAGATCAGTCAAGACATCGACATAAATCAGCAACATACCGTACACGATCCCAGGCAGGTATCTCCACAAAACAGGCCTACACACAAATGTATTTTAGCAAGTCCTTTATTTTCGTATCGTCCCGTCCCTGCGCATCGCCGTGGCGTTCGGTTGTCGACGTGTCTACGAGCTCTCATCGGCAGTCATCGTCCGCCGTGGCGTTCGGTGGTCGACG
>BSQZ01000141.1:380000-382500 GCA_033239005.1 Lamellibrachia satsuma
TTTATATGTATATATATATAAATATTTATATATAATTTATATATATATATATATATATATTAAATAAATAAATGCAAGTTTATGAAAAGTGCCCTCATTCACAGTTATTCCTTAATGGAAATATGCACACCTAAATAAATGTTCAGTGAGTTCTTAAATTTAGACAGTGAATCTGCAAATTCGGGCAAACCTGTGATCTTGGCGATACTGAATAAGTTAACTTGAATACGGACCTAGCTAAAGCTTCTTCACACATTCTTGCCCCCGCCCCCTCCGAGATATGCAATGCGCCACTGGTTTATATCGCTGTGTCCGTCATCTCTCCCACCATCGTGACGAGATAAGTTAAAAAAAAAAGTTGTTATTGCGTTCAGCGACGGCAACTAGTGATAATAATTTTTTTGTCTGCTTGGCAGTGTAAATAGATTTCTTAGAAGTGCATATTATTTTTAAAAAATTAACAACATTTCTTCTTTGTCAGCGACACAGTGGCGCCTCCCACACGTCCACTCACCCACACAACCCCAGTTTTTGTTTGCTATCTGTTACGTAAGGAAGTAAGAATATAGTGCAGGCAAGATATTCATCCATAGCCCGAGGGGGCCGTTGACATCGTTGTGTCACTCCGCATAAGTTTTCGAATTCTTATTCATGCTAGTTAGCTATTTAAACTTTAATATAAAGTTTTAACTGTTTAATATAGTATTGTGTATTTATTATTATTATATACGTATATTTATTTATGTATTTAACATTATTATATTCCTATATTGTGCTGAATTAATTTTTTTATAATTCTTATTATTAGTAATATTTTATTTATCTATTTATTTATTCATTTACTTAGCAATTCTACACTATATTTTGTGCTATATTATTTTATTATTATTATTTATGTATATATCGTTATGCATTTAATATTAGTATACTACTATAATGTGCTGTATGTATCTTAAACTAATTCTTATGAATAATATTTTAATGTATTTATTTATTTGTTTATTTAGTAATTCTATGCTATCTTAATAATGTTTAATATGCTTTAATATGCTACGAAACGCCACGAACAATTTTGATATGGCGATATATAAAATAAAATATATTTACTATATATTATTATAATCAGTGGTCGGTCGGAGCCCGAGATTGAAGAGCCGTTTCTATAAAGTACGATTTTTCACTAGGGAAGGAAAGTCAAACACTTCAACATCAACGTTTTGATCGGTTTGGTGTATGTGTTTTCCATGTATTCCTCTGTTTTTCTTGCCATGAGTAGGAGTCCACAAAATGACCTTTGACACTGGTTCTTCTTTGCGGTGATATTTCTAGCTTTGATGTCACGTGAAATGATTCCGCTGATAGGGAGAAATTGAAAAACCTTGAAGAATAACAAATATAACATTCACACACAAGGATGAGGGATTTTGTCTTGAATTCGGTCAAACTATGAGATAAATCGACAGTAAACCCTTTTAATACGTCAATCCGCGTGACGTCTCTTCAAAAACCAATTATTCATAAGAGGTGAAATATAGACCCCCACCGTGAAAAATGGAAATGAATAACCTTCGGCAAGAATTGATACGATTAGACCAGTCTAGAGAGGCCGACAGCAAGTTTCGCGTGGTTTCTTTATCATTGATCGGTTTGGTCTTTTCCGTGTATTCCTCTGTTTTTTTTGGCCATGAGTAGGAGTCCACAAAATGACCCTTGACACTGGTTCTTCTTTTGGGTGGTACTTCTAGATGTGATGTCACGAGAAATGATTGCGTTGATAGCCAACCGAAGAAAGCTGTTTTTTTACACAAACAAATCAACCAGGACCTGAACTAAATTGGACACAACGAACGGCAGCACATGTCCCGAACATTCGCGTGAGACAAACGACCCCCGCCACCCACTATGCAACCACGAACGACCCTGAAACCTGCGAGATGCAGGCCATGAACCATCTACTGACTGTCGCCTTATGGAAGAACTGTACTTCCCGACAGATGTCGCAGCGGCATCCGTCACTGCAATCGCGTGTGTACAGTGTTGTAGAGACGATATGGTGGTGACCCTGTGCCACCGAGAACATTTTTAAAAAGTCTACACAACATTTTGTGTAATGGTGAATTCTGCGCGAGCCTACCCCAGCATCCCAATTATGCATACCGGTGAAACATTAGTTAATATATACTTAATAATGCAACAACGTGTTTAAGGTGATTTCATAATTAGAACGGCATTGAATTCGTGCATCAGCACGGTAAACCGTTGCCGTGAAACTAGAAGCGTTGTGTTTATATGTGTATACATACGCACACACACTCACACACACACACACACACACACACATATATATATATATATATATATATATATATATATATACATATATATATATATATATATATATATATATATATATATATATATATATATATATACATACATATATATATATATATATATATATATATATATATATATACACACACATATATATATATATATA